>PVKM010034683.1:0-15474 GCA_004027735.1 Carollia perspicillata
TCAAGTTAAAGGAGTTCATCATCACCAAGCACTTATTATATGACATGTTAAAGGGACTTATCTAAGAAAAAAAAGATGATAAAAAATATGAACAGTAAAATGACAGCAAACAACTATCAACAATTGAACCTAGAAAAAAAAACAAACTAAGCAAACAACTAGAACAGGAACAGAATCACAGAAATGGAGATCACATGGAGGGTTAGCAGTGTGTTGGGGGGGGATGAGGGAAAAGGTACAGAGAATAAGAAGCATAAATGGTAGGTATAAAATAGAGGGGTGGTTAAGAATAGTATTGATATAGAAAAATGACTTAAACCCAGTAGGCCAGAGCACAGGGTCCCCCTCCCCTAGTGTAAACAGCAAGGCCAGCCAGCGAGCCAGCTAGGAGATAAGGTGCTAGGCCCGCTCCAGTCAAAATATAGAGTGCTGACTAACCAAATGAAGAAATCTGAATTAACCCCTGCGTTCCCCTGCATTCTGCTTCTGTATCTCGCTTCTGCCACATAGCCACGTAGAGATAAAGTATATAAACCCTGTAACCCCTTTGTTCAGGGCCCAGAATTTGGAGTTGGACTCCTCTGGGACCACGCGTGAATAAAGGATCGTGCTCTTAACCTCTCTGGTGTCTGGTCGTTTCCATTTCCTGTAACAGTATAAGAAATGGAGAAGCCAAAAAACTTATATGTACAACCCATAGACATGAACTAAGGTGGGTGGAATGCTGGTGGGAGGTGGGGTGCAGGGCTGAGGGGAGTAAAGAGCAGAAAAAAATAGGACAACTATAATAGTATAATGAATAAAACATATTTTAAAAAGAAACGCAAATTCTCAGGCCCCACACCAGACATCCTGATAAGGGTGTTTTCAGCATAGTGTACAGCAAGCCTTCCAGGTGATTCTGATCATGCAACAAACAGTTGGAGAACCACTGGTTTAGAGGTTGGGAAGAGGAGGAACTACTTAAGGAGACTGAGGAATGGCCAGTCAAGGAAGAAAACCAGAATGTTTCCAGGAGGGAATAATCAATTTTATCAACTACTGTTAGGAGGTAAAACGAGAGGACTGAGAACTGACCAAAGATTTGGTTAAAAAAAAAAGACGGGGTTTCTGTGATGGGGATGGTTAACCGAAGTTAGAAGGGTATTTCCTCATGTTCCAGCAATATCAGCTGGTGGGGACTTTCATACACACCACTTTTTAAAAATAAATTGTCCATTCTTGCTGATGGAAGGGTGGGGGACCCCATCCAGCAGTTCTTTGAATTGGCAGGGCTATACATACCACATGCCCCCTCTCCTCCAGGCGTGGCCATTAGACCAAAAGTAGCCAACCTAGAAACCAGGTAGGAAGTAAGTGTGGCTATCTGTGTAGCAGAAAGCCAATGTAATAGGGGCTTACATAAAATACCAGTTTACATTTCTCTCACGTTAAAGCCCAAGCTCTGTTCCAGGAAACTGTCAGGGGCTCACCTCCGTCTTGTTGGTTCACAATTCCTAGGGTGTTAACCTTATTCACATGCTCAAAATGACTCGTCCGTGTTCCAGCCAGCAGGTAGGAACTTTCCCGTTCATTTTAAGAATCACTTTCCTTTCCTTCCCCTGGCAAGAGGCAGGGCTGATGAGAAATGTAATCTTTACTCTGGAAAGCCTGAGACTTAGCTAAAAGTGGGGACTTTAATTATAGAGAAAGAACAAACCAACATTGTGGCTTGTACCGAAACACGGATAGTCTGGCTGATTTGATTTTTTTCTTGGAATTTGAAATGGATGGAACATTGGTTACTTCATAACGGGGAGATAAACAAATCCATGCACCCACTCCCGGCCGGCAGCTCCTACAGCTCGTGGGGAGTCTGGAGGACTTTCAGATTCCAGTCTCCCCGAAGTCGGCGGGCCTAGTGGGGACCTGGCTTTTTCTGGGTTGAGATAATTTCCGGGGCCGAGATCCTCCTTTTCCTTATTCCGAGGTGCAGCCTGGAATAAATATCCCGGGGAGGCGCAGTTGAGGGGACGCGGTTCAGGCGCCTCCCCTTACTGCCGAGGAGGGAATTCTGCGGGTGGGAGGCCACCCTCCACCGGGTCCAGTTGCAGGGAGTGAAGGTTCCAAGAGAGGCGCGGTTCGGCGCGGCCGAGGGCATCTTTAAGGACCAGAGCCCAGAGACAGCCTCGAAAAAGAGGTGACCCTTCGAGTACCCACAGGACGCTTCCTGAGGGGCTGAGCGCTCCCGGAGGTCTAGTCTCAGCGCGTGAAGGAATGGGAGACACAGTCCAAACTATGGAAGGTTGCAGGACACGAGAGCCGCGACAGCCAGCGGGAGCCGGCCTCCGGTGACGCGCCTCGCGGCGCGGAAGGTTCTGGGAGTAGTAGTTCGACCTTGTTTCGGCCGGCTTGTGTTAGATCCCAGGGCTCCTAGACGACTCTGTCGCCCGCCGGGCGTCCTCCGAGTCTCGCGTGAGGTCCAGCCTGGGGTCGAGGGGGGCTGAGTGCGGGCCCTTCTAAGCCTGAATGGCTGGAGGGAGGGCGGCAGGGAGGTCCCCCGGGTGGGTGCCAGGAGATCCGGCAGGGGGTTGCGCGCGTCCCCAGGCCTCTGGGTGGACAGAACGGTGGACCCCTGGTCCCACGGCGGACTCTCCTGCCCGACCACGGGAGGGAGTCGCCATTGAGACCGGGGGCAGAGGTGAGAATTTCGGAGCAAAGCGGCGCGAATCCTGCGGGAGAGATGAGAGGAAAAAGGCTGCCCTCTGGCTGGGGCTGGGTCAGGCAGGGGAAGCGTAAGTCTTCTCTGGGATTGTCCTTTGATGGAGAGCCGCTACCTGCACTGCCTGCTGGCCCGTAGGATGATACATGCCTCCGTTGCCCCCCAAATCTGCAGAGCTGACAATTTGACTTTTGGGAATGACTTCCTCTTGTCCTCACAGGAACCCCAAAAGCGGGTAGGAAGGAGACCATTAGACCCATTGGGCAGATGGGAAAAGTGAGAATTTGAGAAGCCACAGAATTTGTTTAGAATCCTGGATGTTTCCCTGTAAGACCCATCGCTTTTCTGCCAAAGCCAATACTATATATGAAAAACCAGTGTTCCAAAAGAATTTAGTCTTCCTTCATCCAGTGAGCCTGGAATGGAACAGGAATGAATCATTAAGTGAAGCACGGATTGACACAGATTCTTTGATTATTATTTTGACCACCACTCAGCAGATGACAGATGGAAATACGTATTTAACCTATGTGTCCATACGTTAAATGGTCCATTCTCCTGGCAGAGTTCTATTGGAGTTTAAGGACAGAGGAGGATAGGAGTAACCTGAGACAGCCATGGTCATGGCTACCTTCATTCCAGGGTGTTGTGAGATTGTCCCTTGGTTCTGAGTTGATTTCTTTGGTAACAAGTAGCTGTGTATGGCAGTTTCTGCAAGTTCACTGCAAGGCAAGAGTAATCATCATGGTTCCTGTCTCCACTTCTAGGGCCATTTTCTGAGGACTCAGACCTTCCCCATGCTGGAAACCCAGAAGAAAATGGTGCAACCACTGTGCTGCTAACCACTGTGCTACTGACCCCTGTATCCCAGGTGGGTCTAGATTACTTCTTTTTTTTCCTTCTGTTCTCAGAGCATGGATGTGGTTTCTTCCATTGTTAAGGAATTGCTCAGGCCTGAGTCCTAGACCCCTGTGTTCACCCTGATAAACTGATGAGTGATGAACTTCATGATAAATGTTCTTCACTGTGTAGAACAGTGAAGTGTAACTGTTCTACAGTTACACTTCACCAATGTATGTTACACCCAATACGTGTAACATACAAAAAATGTGCTAATCAACTGTTTACATTATTGGTAAGGCTTCTGGTCAAGGGTAGGCTACTAGTAATTAAGTTTTGGGGAAGTCAGAAGTTACACATGGATTTTCAACTGTGCATGGTGGGAGGTTGGTGCCCCTAAATCCCTGTGTTGTTCAAGGGACCGTAAACTAAAATCAATAGAGTAGTGATTTCATACTTCCAAGTATTAGGATAATGAATTACATTATTTTGACCAGGAGATTTAAAAGTAGGTAGTTTTTAAAAATTTATTATGTGAACTGTTTTACCAGTTATTCTTGAGGGGCCATATCATAAACATTAATATACTGCATATACACAAAATTAACCATTATATTTGTACATATGTTCAGGGGTCTGTGGCAACAGTGGTACTTCAAAAAGGGCTTAGACTGGTTCATTTACTAGCATCCCCTATGTTAATGTGTCTCATTTAAGTTAAAGTTATATAGAAATTTTTTTACAGAATTAGAAAAATTATTAGGCATTTCTCTTATCAATAGTAAGCAACTCAGCTATGGATTCAAGGGAACATTACCCATCCTGCTCCTTCGCCCGCATTTAGTAGACAGTTAAAGTTTGTGCCTATCATCTAGACCAAGATTAGGCTAGAGTAAACATTCCTGCAATGTTTTCAATGTTTGATACACTTCTGTTCCCCTTCCCACTTCTATTTCCATGCACACTTTTATAGAACACCCCATGTAAAAACTTGTTTCTACTAATTCTTTTTTTTAAGATGTTGTTTATTTATTTTTAGAGAGAGGGGAAGTGGGGGGAGAAAGAGAGGGAGAGAAACAGCGATGTGAGAGAGAAACATCAGTCAATTGCCTCTTCTCCGGATGGAACCTGCAACCCAGGCATGTGCACTGACCAGTAATCGAGCGCGCGACCTTTCAGTTTGTGGGACAACGCCCAGCCAACTGAGCCACATCAGGCAGTGCTCTACTAATTTTTGGTCAAGTGTTCCTTCCTTCAACTATCTCACAAAAATTTAGCGTTCCTGCTGTGTGCCAGTTACTAGGGCTGCTTCAGTGAGGAAAAACAGACCTGACTTCTGCTTTCAAGGAGCTTCCCTTGAATGGGACAGAGATGTTAATCAGAAAATCTCCTTAATGTGTGCTTAACCCAAGAGAAGGGAAAGAACTTAGTGTTACAATCCAGAGAGTCAGGAAAGGCATCCCTGAGGAGGTAACTCCTGAGCTGAGTTCTGAAGTGTGAGTGGGATTTAAAAAGCTAAAAGGATGTGCAGGGGGAGAGCATTCAGGAACAGGGAGCAGCATGCGGAAAAAGGCCAAAGGGAATATGGCACACATTTCAAGCAGCTGAAAGGCGGGTACCAATCGTACTGCAGAGACCGTAGGAGGGGTAATGTGTGGGGTCGAGGGTAGACGGTGGAGCAGGCGGGAGTCAGACCCATCCAGAGCCTCCAGGAGAAATGACAAGAATACTTCGGAAACTTTTAAAATAATACTATTTTACAAATAAGTTTATTTCTGTGATATGTGTAGCAAACACTTCAATGTTTAATATTTATTATACTGATTTTATTCTCAAAGGAAAATTGGAGATATAAATAGTTCATATTTCTTGAATCTCTTGTGTTTTAAAACCATAGCATGAGGAAAATATTCCATTCATAATTGTATCTTCTCCACTTTCCCATGTCTAAATATGAGGGAGGACCCCCCAAAAACCAGAATTTATTTATAAAAATTGTGTATTCATTCTTATGTGTTTAAAATTCAGTCACCATCAAAGTACTCTCCATTTGATTCAATACACCTATCAAGATGTTTTTTCCACTGCTCAAAACAGTTTTTGAACTTGTTGATTTGGATGCCTTTTAGTGCTTCTGACTTTTTTTTGTTTTACCTCTTCCACACTGGCAAAACATTTCCCTTTGAGGATTTTTTTCACCTGGGGAAACAAAAATAAGTTGCTCAGGGCAAGATCAGGTGAATAGGAAGGGTTGGGCATGGGGGTCATGCTGTTTTTGGTCAAAAACTACTGAACACTCAGCGCGGTGTAGGCAGATGTGCTCACAGATCACCCATTTCGAATGGACAAATGTGATGAAAGTGTCTTAAAAAATGTTTTCACTGAAGCCAAACACAACCTTTCACAACAGCACCAGCTGGTACTGACACAGGTGGGTTCCTAGCACATTGAAGGGGCCTGTACTAGAGAAGGAATCATGTACTACAAGAGGCCTGACCTCCAGAAGATAATTCCTTTTTTTTTTTGAGGGAGGGGTGTCCTGCCTCATAGTAAGGGGCACCCCCACAGAACTTTCTATAGTTCTGTAATGTAATCTATTGATATATAAACTAATAACTTAGTATTGTACCTTCAGATTTTACATCTAAGGTGCTTCCTTCCTATTTTCAGGTAACATGTAGTCCTAATGCATGGAGGCAAGGAGCTAGTCTGTGACTACAAATACAACCATCTCCCCTTATTTACAGTTTCACTTTCTGCAGTTTTAATTACCTGCAGTCAATCATGGTCCAAAAATATTAAAGGTGGAAAATTCTAGAAATAAGTAATTCATAAGTTTTAAATTGTGCCCTCTTCTGAGTAGCATGATGAAACCTTGTGCTGTCCAGGATGTGAATCATCTCTTTTTCCAGTAGCACCATGCTCTTTTCACTACCCACACATTAGTCACTTAGGAGCTATCTCTGTTATCAAATCGACTGGTATCACAGTGCTTGTGTTCCAGTCACCCTTAATTTACTTAGTAATGGCCCCGAAGCACAAGAGTGGTGATGGTGGCAATTCAGCTATACCAAAGACAAGCTGTAAGTGCTTCTTTTAAGTGGAAAGATATGTATGGATAGGAAAAAACATAGTATATATAGAGTTTTCTACTCTGCAATTTAGGCATTTGCTGGGAATCTTGGAACATGTCCATGGATAAAGGGTGACTACTATTCACCAGAGAATCCTCATGTTGGAAGGCCTGTTAGAGGTCATTTTGTGTAACCTTCCTGTCCTTCCTGTCTTCCTTCTATGCTGTCAGTTTGAGTCCTTCCCAGAGGCCTCTGGAAGGAGGTCCCTTGGTGAGCACAGATGTGTTTGGTTTTTCAGGAGTCACTGATGACCAGGGATATGGCCGAGGCTCTCACCCAGTGGGAGCAGCTGAACCCTGCTCAGGGAAATGTGCCCGAGAAGCATAGGAACCTGGTCTTGCTGGGTAAGGATGGCTCCTTGTCACCCTCTGAATTTACTCAGTGTGGTCATTTGATTCCTCAGTGCCTAGGAGGTTCTTAGATTCAAATAGTCTTAATCCCTGAAAGGCCTGAGGTAGGTAATTTTTGCCTTTTGTTTCTGGATGTAGTTTTATACTCCTGGAGTTAGAAATGGACTCCTTTGTATTATATTTGCCCAGGTAGTAGCAGACTTCTTTTCTACTCCCTGACCAAGGATATTGAGATGAAGTTCTAGTGAAAACACCTCTTAAGAAACAGGTGCTTATTCTTTTAATAGGCAGAGGTAAAACAAGCAACCCAATTGTTCTGAATTCAAATAGACATTGGATCAACCTTTCTGCCTTTTTCCTAAGTACTGGTGAGGGAGAAATCTAGAACCTACCTCTCTTTTATACTGTCTTTCCTAATGACCAAAGAGCTAACTCTGGGCTTTTTACCAGACTCTTTTTTCTTTTGCTATGAACAGGGCTTCCAATTTCCAAGCCTGATGCAATCTCTCAGTTGGGGTGTGGGGAGAAGCTGGAGAGAGAAGCTTCAAAAGCCACTAGTCCAGGTGAGTGAATGTTGCAAATAGGGAACTTAAAATCCAGATGGTCAGTGAGAAAAGCATCTTTGAAATGCTTGTGCAGGAGCCTTTCCAGATTTTGCTAGATCCACAGAAAAGTTGAAGTCCCTTTCTTCCATGCCATACTTACCCACTGTGGATGATGATCTGTTATAAATTCATAATTTTACTTTTTAGAAGGTAAATACTTTCCTTCAAATGAATTTTTCCCCCATAAGGTGAAATGAAATCACCATTTTAAGGTATGTTAATAATTTTTGTGGGTGCAAGACTATAAACCAGGCTTTTTCATGTATGTTATTTCATCTCTGTAGAATAATGTACCTTTTTCTCTGACAGCAATGACTATAAATTGATCTCTTAGTTTTCCCTTCTTCTCTATCTAAGCAGAGGCAGCAGAGCATATGTTAGGAGTGTAACTTTAGACCCAGTCTTCCTAGGTCCCAAGCCAATTCCAGCTACGCACTAGCTCTGTGACCTTTAACAAGTGGATTATCCTCTCTGTGACTCAAATTCCTCAAGTGTAAATGAGGATAATGATAGCACTTAACTCATAGGGTTGTTGTAAGGATCGAATGAAAAAATCCAAGAGAAATGCTTAGAACAGTAACTGGCTGTATGATAAGCAAATGATCGCTGTTGATTAAATCCTGGTAACTTGAAAAATGTGAATTTAACCCTGTTGCTTCTGTCAGGCTGAATCACTGCAGTAAACTCTCAACTGATTATATTCTCTGTAGTCTAATCTTGTCTAATTGAGGCAATGGGATCCTGCTGAATTCCCCACAGTGAGTTTCTTATTCTGCCAGTTCTGTATTTCTCTACTCTTTCGAGGCCTTTGATAGTCTACCTGCCTAACCATCTTACCTTCTCTGTTCTCCAACATGAACCCTTAACACCAGACAGGCAAGTGTCTTACTCTTCTCACTAACTGTCTGTTCTCCATGCACACTTGGGGCTTTAGTTTTTCAAACTCCTTTTAGCTGGAAGTCCATTAACATTTAACCTGTTTCTACCTATTCGTCCTTTAAAATCCTGGGCACTTCCCTAATTAGGATATGTAGTCAAGAACATTGGATCATAATGATTTATTTTATATACCATCATGGTTGGGATGGATATTAAAGACTATTTAAGCCTGGAAATATTTAAACATTTTTAGCAGTGAAGCTTCCCCCCCAAACTCTTGCTGAGAAGACTAGAATTTGGGGGCAGATATTCCCACAGGTTGGGGACCAGTGTGAGCATATGGGGATTTGACCTTCCCCTCTCTACATGCTATTCACTGTTCTTTAAAAGTTGGTTTTATTTTGCTCTCTGCAGTTTGCTGGATGTGGGACGATCATAGATGACCAGTTGCTTCTTATTTAGTAAGCTGTGTGATTATTTGAATTCATTGATCTTGACCACTTTGAATGCTAGTTTCTAGAGTATAGGACTCATCTCAAGACAGAATTTTGTATAAGAGGGATAGTTTGGGAAAGTTAGTCTGTTAATGTTGAGTGGGACATTTTGGGAAATGGGAAAAGACTGGTGGAAGGGGATCAGCTAATGATGATCATTCTTGAGGCACAAAGTGTTAAGGATTCAAGTTGAAGAATAGAGAAGTTAAAATGGTTAGGCAGGTAGACTATCAAATGCCTTAAAATAAGATAGAGAAATTCAGAACTAGCAGAGTAAGAAACTGACTGTGGGAATTCTGCAGGATTCTGCTGCCTCAATTAGACAAGATTAGACTAAACAAAGTATAATCATTTGGGAGACTATTGTAGTAATTCAGCCTGACAAAAGAAACAGGGTCAAATCCACATCTTTCCAAGTGTGGTGGCAGCCAGTGAGTAGTCTCTGGGAAACCATCTTCCTCTGATCCCAGCCCTGTTTCCCCAGACTGTGTTTTTTATCACCTGTACTTAGTCTTATTTTGTTATTGTTCCTTGTTTCCTACCCACTGGGTAGAGGAACTGTGAGTGTCTACTCACCCTCTCCCTGTTTGCAGCTACACTTCTTTGCCCAGTCATCTTTCTTTCCTTGCATTCTCTCAAGATGGCAAGGCTATTTTTGAGAGCTTTTGAGTTCATGTGTCCCCTGTAGCATTTTTGTTTGTTTTATTATTTTCCTACCACATTAAATACTTTACTGTCAGTGTAGGAAATGATACATATACATTTTTGTTCCTGTCAGACTGGGAGACAACACCAGAAAGCAAGAAGCTAACTCCAGAGCAGGATGTTTCTGAAGAGGAGTCAAACCCTGGTGTGTTAATAGAAAGATTTCCAAAGGAAGATGACAGTGGATGTGAAGATTCTTTAGAGAGTCAGCAGGAAAACCATGAGAAACATTTAATACAAGAAGTTGTCACTCAGAAGAAATCTTCTGGGGAGAGTCGTTACCAATGCGATGAATTTGGAAGAAAGTTTGGTTGGAGGTCATTACTTGTTCAACAGCAAGGAAAGAGACTACGTAATTGTGATTCATTTAAAAAGAACCTAAAGCAAAATTCAGATCTAATGAGGCATGAGAGAATTTGTGCAGGAAAGAAACCTTGGAAGTGTAATGAATGTGAGAAAGCCTTTAGTTACTATTCAGCTTTTGTCTTGCATCAGAGAATTCACACGGGAGAAAAGCCCTACAAGTGTAATGAGTGTGGTAAGGCCTTTAGCCAGAGCATACACCTTACTCTCCACCAGAGAATTCACACTGGAGAGAAGCCCTACAAATGTCACGAATGTGGGAAAGCCTTTAGTCACCGCTCAGCCCTTATTCGGCATCACATAATTCACACTGGAGAGAAACCTTATGAGTGCAATGAATGTGGGAAGGCCTTTAATCAGAGCTCATACCTCACTCAACATCAGCGCATTCACACTGGAGAGAAACCTTATGAGTGCAATGAATGTGGGAAGGCCTTCAGCCAAAGTACATTTCTTACCCAGCATCAGGTCATTCACACTGGAGAGAAACCCTATAAGTGTAATGAATGTGGGAAAGCTTTTAGTGATCGTTCAGGCCTCATCCAGCACCAAAGAACTCATACTGGGGAGAGACCTTATGAGTGTAATGAATGTGGGAAAGCCTTTGGCTACTGTTCAGCCCTGACTCAACATCAGAGAACTCACACGGGGGAGAAACCCTATAAATGCAACGATTGTGCCAAAGCCTTCAGTGACCGCTCAGCTCTCATCCGTCATCAGAGGACACACACTGGAGAGAAACCTTACAAGTGTAATGATTGTGGCAAAGCCTTCAGCCAGAGCTCATCTCTCACAAAGCACCAGAAAACTCATACTGGAGAAAAACCTTATAAGTGTAAGGAATGTGGAAAATCCTTCAGCCAGAGTTCATCCCTTTCTCAACATCAGAAAACTCATACTGGAGGGAAAACCAAGGAATGTGGAAAAGCTTTTACTGAGCATTGAGCCTTCGGTCAGCAAAAGAGAATTCATACTGGATAAAGACTATGTGAAATATTTTCCTGGGTGTAAATAATCATCTCAGTAGTTATCTCAGTCAAAATTGTAATCATCTAATTATCTCAATCAGCAATTCTTAAGGGGAAGATTGTTGATTGAGATAGCTACTCAAATGATTACTTGTACCCAGAAAATAATGAGACACTCAAGTCAGTCAGTTGAAAAAATTTCTATGGGGGCAGTTCCCCTGAAGCCAGAGAGTGCTGGCCTGGCAGTTCACTTCTGTACTTTTTGTGTCTTTTAGACTTCCTTATTGAGACATCTACTGAGAATCACGTTAATTCCCAGGGTCAAACCTGTGTCCTAGAAAAAGGGAGCATAGAGGGACCTTTGATGTTTTCAGCCTGTTTTAAGTTATCTTTGTTACCTGATAGTATGCTTATTGATGAAGATTTACTCTAATTATATGTTGCTTATACTTTAGACTTTTTCATACCATAGTAAAATGTAGTGGTAGGCCTGAACTGACACTGCATATTAGCTTGTGAAAATTTGAAGTCTTTGAAATACTTGCCTTTCACCACTTTACTCTTGGTGAAAGAGGCAGGTGACGTGACATATATTTTTTTTATTGAAACTTTGAAGGTTATTATTGGAAACATTTTGAGTGCTGTGTTTTTAGTTCCCATGTTTGACCTTAGATGTGTCTGTGTGTGGATTTCTTTAAGTTTATCCTGTTTGCTGAGCTTGGATCTGTAGGTTTATGTCTTTTGCCTAATTGGGGATATTTTCAGACATCATTTCTTTTTTTAAATTTTTTGATTGATTTTTAGAGAGAAAGGGAAAGAGAGAGGGAGAAACATCAATTTGTTGTTCCACTTATTTATGTATTCATTGGTTGATTCTTGTATGTGCCCTGACTGGACACTGAACCCACAACTTGGTATATTGGGAAGACATTAACCAACTGAGCTACTCAACCAGGGTCAGTCATCATTTCTTTGAATACATTTTCAGCCCTGACTCCTACCCCTTGTCTCCTTCCAGAATGTTAATACAAATGTTAGGTCTTTGCATGCAGTCCCATAGGTTCCTGAGGCTCTGTATGTTGTTTTCCAGTATATATTTACCTTAATTTTCTCAGGCTGCCATAACAAAATGCTATAGCCTGGGTGGTTCAAAGAACAGGATTTTATTTCTCACAGTTATGGAGACTGGAAGTCCAAGATCCAGGTGTCAACTTTAGTCTCTGGTGATGGATCTCTTCTTGGCTTGCCGATTGTGTCCTCACATGCCTTTTCTTGATGCGTGCCTGTGGAAAAAGAGAGAGAGACTGAGAGAGAGGGGGAAAGAGCTTCCTCTTCTTTAAAGGCCACTGGCACTGTCAGATTAGGAACCTAGGCTTATGACCTCATTTTACCTTAATTGCCTCCAAAAAGCATTTCCTCTAAATACAGTCACATTTGGAAGTAGCATTTTGATATATGAATTTGGGGGGGAAACAATTTAGTCCATGACATTTCCCCCTGGCCCTCAAAATTCATGTTCTTTTGCATGTTCACATGCAAAATATGTTCATTTCATTCTAATAACCCTCAAAATCTTAACTTATTCCAGCATCAACTCTAAAGTCCAAAGTCTCACATACATCGGATATGGGTGAGACTCTAGGTATAATTCATCCTGAGGCAGATTCCGCTTTGGCTACGAACCTGTGAAACCAGACAAGTTATGTGCTTCCAAACGCAGTGATAGGGCAGGCACTGGACAGATGGTCCCATCCCTAAAAGACTAGGAATGAAGGAAGGAGTAATGTGTCCCAAGCAAATCCAAAACCCAGTGTGACAAATTCCATCAGATCTTTTTGCTTTTGTTTTTGTTTTTTAAGGTTTGACTTATTTTCAGAGAGAGAGGAAGGGAGGGAGAAAGAAAAGTAACCAAGCAATTGGTTGCCTCTTGCACACCCCCAGCTGGGGACCCGACTGGAGACCCAGACGTGTCCTGGCTGGGATTTGAATGGTGTTCAATCCACTGAGCCACACCAACCAGGGTGAATTCCATTAGATCTTGATGCCTTACCTTCCAGACCCACTGCAGCAGAGGTCCCACCTTTACAACTCACTGCTGCAGCAGTCCCAACACCAAGGCTCAGCTCGGTAGCCCTGTCCCCTAAACGTTACTTTGAGGCCATGTGGCCTGTTGACACTTCAGTGACATCACCCCTGCCTTTGAAACTGAGGAGGCAACCTGATGATCTCTGAATTTATTTATTCTCCTCTTTTCTTACAGAATAGGGTATGTTTATGGTTCTATTGTCTGGTCCTATAGAATCTAAGAAGTCTGACAGCCTGCCTTCATTTTGTCTAGTGTTTTCTGTCCCCTTTAATACCAGTTGGCAATGTTTCATCTCAATTTCTGACTTCTGTTGAGGTGATTGATTAAGTCCATGAGTCACACTCATTATCTCTTTATTAAGAGGCTAGTCAGCGACAGCTGAACAAGCTTTCTCATATTTTGCAATATAGGTAGACAGGATTTTTAAAATCTCCAAGTTCTTCCTTTTTGCTTAACAATTCTTTCTTCAATTCATCTCTCTCTCCTCTCACATTTTACTACAAACAGTGAGGAGGACCCAAGCTTCACCTCCAGTGCTTTGCCTAGAAATCTCTGGTGAATATCCAGTTTCATTACTCACAAGTTCTCCTTTCCACAAAACAGTGGAACACAGTTCAGCCAAGTCCACTGGCACTTTACAACAAAGATTGCCTTTCTTCCTGTTTCCAGTAACATGTCCTCATTTCTGACTGAGACCTCATCAGAACGGCCTTTATCATCTGTACTTCTACCATGTACCTCAAAACCCTTCCAGCCTCTACCCATTACCCAGTTCCAAAGCTATGTCCACATGTTTAGGTATTCGTTATAGCAGCACCCCAAATCTGTCTTAGCAGTACCAAACTCTATCTTAGCTGGCTTGGACTGCCATACCACAGACTGGGGGACTCAAAGAACAGAATCATATTTCTTACAGTTCTGGGGGCTGAAAGTCAGATCAAGGTACCAGCTGATTTGGTTTTGGTGAGAGTTCCTCCTGGCTTACAAAGAGCTACCCTATTGGTGTGTCCTCACAACCCTTCCTCAGTACATGCGTGTAAGAGAAGAGGGAGAATGAGCTCTCTCTTTCTCTAACTCTGTGGAGTTAAGGCTTCCACATATGAATTTGAGGGGACACAGTTTTCCATAGCATTTTTCTCTCATTCTGGTTGGGTATTTTATATTGTTCTATCTCCAGGTTCACTGCTTTTTTCCCTCTGTTTCTTCCGTTCTGTTGGCGAGCCTATCATTGGGTTCTGTTACTGTATTTTTCAGTCCCATCTGATTCTCCACGCTGTTTCTTGGCTGAGACATTCTGTTTTTAAATTTGCGTCAAGCATGTTTGTTATTGCTTAGTGAGGCATCTTTATGATGGCTGTTTTAATCTAGTATCATTCGAATATCTAGGTCATCCCAGTGTTGGTATCTGTGGGCTCTCTTATCATTCAAGTTGAGATATTCCTGGTTCTTGGTGTGAATAGTGATTTTCAGTTGAAATCTGGACATTTTGGGTATTATGTTAGGAGATTCTCTATACTGTTTAAATATTCTATCTGGGCTGGCCTCTGACCATGCTCTAATGGAGGAATGTTGTAAGTTGGTGTTGGGAGTCTACGTTCATCATTAGCCTATATTTGGGTAGGGGTCCTCAATACTGCTGGGCAGGAGTGGGAGTTCCCTCCCTATGAGTGCCGCACTGATACCATCCAGCTAGGAGGGACAGGAGTGTCTCATTATTTCTTCCCGCATGGCCTTCACTGACATCATGGGGTGGGGTTGGGTGGGGAGTGACCCATGACTATTGGTCATTGGTGAAAGTCCTGACCCTCCACTAGGCCTCCACTGTCCAAACCAGTAAAGAAGAGAGAGAGATATCTGGTCTCTGGGTAAGGTTAGAAGGCTGGTCTCCTAACATGGTCTCCATTGACACTGCTGGGGTAGAATGGGAGAGAGTTGGCTTTTGAAAATCTCGTCTCTTCACTTGACCTTCTCTGACTGCACTACAAGTGGGATTACATCTTGGTGAGGGTGGACTTAGCCTTTGTTTTTACAGATAATGCTGAGGTTTTCTCTCATGGCCTTTGGCTGGAGGACAGTGGTTATTGTCTAAAAATTTTCTGTCTCGAGAGGTTGCTCCTTTGCTAGTCCTTTGACTCAAAAGAGCAGACTTTTCTTAGACCTTTTTTTGGTCTGTGCCTGTGGCATTTCTGGGTTACCAGCTTCCTCAGTACCCAGCCTCGGACAGACGAGGCAAAAGGAAAGCCCAGGGGACTCAGTGGTATATTGTTCTTCAGGTTCCCTGAATCTTCTCCATCTTCCAGAATCTTCTTACATTGTTTTATATGTTGTGTCCAGGGTTTTAGTTATACT
>PVKM010034684.1:0-15476 GCA_004027735.1 Carollia perspicillata
GATCAAGTTCAAGGAGTTCATCATCACCAAGCCCTTATTATATGAAATGTTAAAGGGACTTATCTAAGAAAATGAAGATAAAAAACAGGAACAGAGAAAGGACAGCAAACTCACAGTTATTAACATCCACACCAAAAACAAAAGCAGCCTAAGAGGACACCTAAATCAGGTGTGGAGCCACAGAAATGGAGATCACGTGGAATGTTAAGGGGAGTGGGAGCAAGAGAGGCAGGGAGAAGGTACAGAGAATAAGTAGCATAGACGGTGGGGAGAAAATAGACAGGGAGAGGGCAAGAGCAGTGTGGGAAATGTAGAAGCTAAAGAACTTATGACACATGACATTGAACTAAAGAGGGGGAGTGTGGGTGGAGGGGATGTGCAGGGTGGAGGGGAATGAAGAGGGGAAATGGAACAACTGTAATGGCATAATCAATAAAATATATTTTTAAAAAGCATGTAGAACAATGGTATATGTGGTATATTTCTACCTATGTAATAAAAAATAAAATTCACCACATGCTTGCATATGGATAAAGTATTTCTGGAATTAGATTTTTAAAAATTGTAGTTGTGATCGCCTTCATAGGGAAAATTTTCTCACCCTTTAAGTTAATTAAATTTTCTTTTCTAAAAACAGTGCTCTTGATAGCTTCAATGAAAGAAGGCTGATTATAGATCAATCTATTAAAGGATACAAGATTTACAGTGGGATGCAGAGATGAGTTGATGGAGTACAAGAGAGAAAGCTATTATCCAATATACAAAGGTTGCCACTCAAATATGTGTGGGAAACAAACTGCATATTCAATAATTAATTCCAGGATAATCGATTCAATACTGGAGAACAAAAATTAAATTTTTACCACATTAATTTGGTCTGTACCACTATACAGACCAAATTAATTTCCATCTGTGTTAGAGATTTAAATGTAAATGTAAGCCCTGACCAGTGTGGTTAAGTTGGTTGGGCATTGTTCTGCAGAGTGAAAGGTTGCCAGTTCTATTCCTGGTCTGGGCACATGGCTGGGTTGTGGATTCAGTACCCAGATGGGGTGCATACATGTGGCGCATACATGTGGCAACCAACTGATGTTTCTCTCCCTCTCTTTCTTCCTCCCTTCCCCTGTCTCTAAAATAAATAAAGTCTTTAAAAAAATGTAAATTTAAAAACTCAGAGAAGTATATGTAAATGTATTTATAGTATTAAACTAGAGGGCCCCTCTCAGCTTGAGAGGAAGCACCCCAAAAAGAAGCGTAATGTATTTACCTCATGAAAATTTAAAAACTTATATAAGACAAAACGCAATGTAAGGCAAAATGATAAATAACAACCTGGAAAAATATTGTATATATATGTGTCTATGTGTGTGTGTGTGTGTGTGTGTGTGTCTAACATACATATACATATGTATGTGAGATTTTAAAGTATTGCAAATAGTTATAAAAAAGACCAATATTACAATTTTTTAAAAGGAGCAAATGATATAACTTGTAAAAAATAAAGGAACATGCCAGCACAACCTTTCTGGAGGGGAAATTTGATAACATGCATTAAAAACATTAAATATATGATTATCATTTGATCTCAGAAATCTTTCCTCTAGCAAATTACCCTAAGGAAATAAACATTTCACTCAAAGATGTATTTAAAAATATATTAAAAAATTTACCAAACCCCCTTTCAAAAAACAAAAACCCAAAAGTGTATATGGAACACAACATAACTATCCAATAAGGAACTAGTACACTGAATTTCATGCAAAAGAATTCTATGTAGCCCATAAAATTGGTATTGTAAAAGAATACTTAATAACATGTAAAGATATGAGATGCTATAATAAAAAAATTTTAAGTGTCATAGAGTATGATTCTATTCATTTAAAATATGTATTTTTTTAATAAAGAGAGAAGCCTAGTTTCTTTCTTCCTTTTTAAAAAAAAATATTTATTTATTTTTACAGAGGGGGAGGGAGGGAGAAAGAGAGGAAGAGAAACATTAATGTGTGGTTGCCTCTGACACACTCCCTACAGGGAACCTGCTCTGTAACCCAGGCATGTGGCCTGACTGGGAATCTAACTGATGACCTTTTGGTTTGCAGGCTGGTGCTCAATCCACTGAGCCACACCAGCCAGGGCTAAAATATACATTTTGTTAAGTAAATATATGCAAAGAAAGTAGTCTTAAATCTAAATAACAAAATATTGACAGTATTCAGTGTTAAGTAGTATGTACTTTTAATTATTTTAAATTTTATAGTTACTAATTTTCTACAATAAATATGTTTTGCTTTCATTTATCAAGAAAAAACAGTATAAGTAGAGAAGTTATTCCTTCTGAGTATGGAGTCAGAAAAATACAAGTTAAGATACACATATCTTATATATATATGTATACATATATAAAGTTTGAAATGGTAGGAAAAGTAGTGTGGCAAGATTATATGACAGTTTCTATTCTCTTAGTATATTAGAAGGCTATCTAAAAAAATACAGGAAGCAGAAGTGGGACTTGGAAAATTTCACTAAAGTGACAAGACTTTAAACATTTTTTTTAGAGAAGGAGAATGTGGTCATGTCTTGAGATGGTACTCAGGCAGTAGCAGTGTTGTCTGGAGAAAGAGGTTTTCCTTTAAATTGGAAGGAAGAAGACCTGCGGGAGAAAGGAAATGGATAGGAGGGTTGGAAGGGAATAAGAAGAATATACAGGGAAGAGGAAAGAGGAGATGCATGAGAAGAAGGAAAAAGGGTAGAAAGGAAATGAATGGGGAAGTATGAAAGGGGGGGGTAAAGGCATAAGAAAGAAGAAAAGGAACACTGGGGAAAAGAAAGCAAGGCAGAGTGCTCTAAGAAAATAGTGAGAATAATAAAGTTTATTACCAAGAAATGGGCTATTAGAGACTGCAGTGGCATACTGTGCTTAGCTAGAAAGCAGTTACTGCATGAGAAGAGTGGACCTGACATGACTGTATAGTAAATAGAAATAAATGATCCCTTATAAGCGTGAGGTTCTGGATGGAATTTTAATACTGGCACATGGAGGGTCCACAAGATGTAATACCCCTATACTAAAATATACACTTCATATATGTATAAATTTATTTCATGTGTGGATTATAAAAGATAGTATTTACTTACATTTCTTAAATAACCCAAGAATTCTTCCAGGTTTTAAAACCTTAGTAAAATATAAAAACAGCAACAAAAAAGAACTAGGGTATAAAATTACAAGCAAGTTAAGTTTCAAGCTGAAATAGGAAAAAGAATGGCACTTGTGATAAAAAAAATAGTCCTCTGGGAAGCTGAGAAAAGAGGGGGTATTATCATGCTAAATTATGCAAGACAAAAATAATAACTAAGTAGGCATAATATTGTGGATTTTTTTTCAGATTGTTCTAACACATTATATATAAATTAGTTTCATTACTGTATAAGCCACCCTTTGTTTTCTGACCTTGGACAGTGAAATTTAAGGCTCTGGCCAAATGAGGAAGGAAAATCTATGACCCTCAGGGGAGTTGCTCTTATTTAACCAGTTAAAGTACACAGGGCAAATGTCCTCTACCATTAGAATAACACCATCAGTACAAACAGCATGCACTTGGAGCTCTCCCTGGTGCTGCAATTGGCCCCGGCTGTCTGAGACCTATTTTTTTCTAATCCATGATCCAAGCCTACTATGTCTGTGTTGACCTATCTGTCTGAATTCTCATTAGCCTTATTTCAGCAAACTACACACTAATCTGTGCCTCTGTAAGTGTATTCTTTCAAACTTTATTAGGAAATGAATAAAATATAGAGATAGAACAAACTAGGTCATTTGTATGTTTTCTTTACATTTCCAAATATTTTTAAAAAGTAATTAATAACCAAAAATAAAAGTACAATACCAAAGAATCCAAATAAAAGTATATGTACACACACACACACACACACACACACACACACACACACGAGAAGCAATAGAACTAATCATACCTTACATGGTCAGCTAAATATCTCTAGAAATTAATCTTCCTACAATGAACAATCACCATTGAGCATTGAGCTTACTTCATTTTATTGCTCTATCAACTCTTATAAAATATGTAAATCTTTCGTTGTTTTTCTCCTCTTCCTGATCTATAATTGACAACAATTATTCCACTGCTTAAATAGTATACATTTTATTATATATGTGTCTTTAAAAAAATCATATTAGGAATACTAAGCACCTACCATGAACTAAGGAGGATAATCAGACTCCCTAAAACAAAATGTAGAAATCACCAAGAGTAAATATTCTGAATTTAGAAAATAGCTACTACTTATTTTGAGGGGAGGGGAGAATAGATGGTACTTGTCTGTTGGTTCTTATTCAGAATGTGCAAAAAATGTAATCATGAAGAATCAAGAAACCGCAATGTAAAACTTAGTCTGAATGACGTGGGCATTCCAAGAGATACCATGATTTTAATAAAATTTATAATGAAAACCTTATTAAATTATAACATGAATAAAATTATTAAGTTTAAAATGGAAACAAATATGAAAAATATGAACAAGTTTAGAAAGAATCATGAAAGTATAACAGAAATAAAGAATTCTCATCAAATGTATCATTTTAGTTCAAATGGCCTAAGTGATTTAATTTTCCTCTAAACTGGTCAGTCCTTTGAAAAAGAGATGATTCCTCTTATAGAGGAATCATCAAACCTGAGAAGCTCATCCAGGCAGTCAATTGTTTGGAATCTATTTGTCTAAAATACTTACAATTAATACTTCTTATACTACCTACTGATCTAAAAATTATGTCAGAATAGTTTTGGATATTTTTGTCACTAAACCATATTTCCTACTTTCAATCAGTTGTTCCAGTTAAGAAAGAGGAAAGAAATTGTATCTTAGGACAAAAGAACTTTTGCTTGCCTGAAAGCACAATTTGTGACAAATAAAAGGCAACTGTATCTACTGGAGAATCTTGCCCACTTCTCCCATCCCAATACCATCTCCCTTGCACCTAAGGTATCTTTATAGAACACTTAGCAGCTCTACAGAGCAGTCTGAACACCCCTGCTTTAAGAATAAAATATTTTAAGCTGATTATTCACATATTATTTAATAAATTAGAACAAATTAGAATCAAAGATGATTTAGGCATGTAGTGCTGAAAAGCAATAAATATGTCCACAACCTTAACCT
This sequence comes from Carollia perspicillata, assembly GCA_004027735.1. Lineage (NCBI taxonomy): Eukaryota > Metazoa > Chordata > Mammalia > Chiroptera > Phyllostomidae > Carollia > Carollia perspicillata. The sequence continues at coordinate 5,179 of PVKM010034684.1, forward strand.
TTCTAAATCTAAGAATTAAAATTCTGTTAAGCGATAAAAAGCTATTGTAAGAAAGTTGCTGATCTAATTCAGTGATTCTCAATTGACAGCAATACCATGCCAGGGACAGTGTGGAAAAGTGTGGAGCCATACTTGTCACAATGACTAGGGAATCAGGAGGAAGGAGCCAGGAAGGCTAAACATGCTACAACACACAAGATTTATACCATCCCAAATGCCAGCACTACTTCCATTGAAAACACTGATCTAATTACACTATAAAAGTAAACATTAAGAATTTCCAATATATTTCCAATAAATTGGGAAATTCCAAATGAATAATTTCCCTCATTCTACACAAAGGAAATGAGGCCAAGAGTCCAGAGTCCCTGTCTCCAATGGAAATAAAAGTCCTAGAAATTGAATCATACCATCTATAAAATGACTATACATTCCAAAGAGTTTACAAGATGCTGCTTCCCAGAAGTATTTCTTGCCCAATCCAACCGACACACAAACAGAATTAAAGGGAGGAAGAGATGTTTGTGTTAGCAACTGATCATAGAAGAAACTTACTATAAAACACTTTTCCCTTAAGAAGAATATGTGAAGCTGAAATTTTGCCACAGTGAGTTAGTTAAGTATAAATTGGAGGCCAGCCAGGCAATTATTATGCCATTTTTATCAGAAACTTTACACTCATTTCCAAACAACTAATTGTAAGTAAAGTTACCAAATATTCATTTACAAGTTGACTGCTATCTACAGTGGCAAGGAGTAGTGTCTTTGATGTAACAATAATGATTAGATCTTTACATGTATAATTCTTGAGTCTGAAGGACAAAAATATTTACTACATGCAATTCTAAATCTGAATTGAAATGAACAGGTACTCTAAACTTTAAAAACAGACATACTTTAATTATATTAAAAATACAACTTGTGATTACTTCAAAGTAGTAAAAAAATTAAATACCAGCGTCTCTTTATAGGAAGTTATATTCTGAAATTTACTAAAAAACTGTTAAATCAGAAAAGACTGCACTCTGCTAAAATTTGGATACATGCTGCCATACAGTCAAACTAGTAAATCCATTTACAATTTTTCAAGATTATAGTAGGATTTGATAAAAGAAACCACTGAAATGATCATATGCCATTTTTACTATTATTGTTCTAAATATTAGACTTCTTTCAAGTAAGATAATGAAAGGATACATTAAACTAGAAATTTCAGATTATTATTTTATCAGAAAATATATTATAGCATCAATGAAAAATGAAAAGGTCTTTGTGTGTGTGTGCATGTGTGTGTGCGCGCACACGTGCTTGTGCATGTGTGTGTTTAAAAGAAACACCAGATCTGAAATGGGTATTTTATTTCCAAAAATTATAGAACAGGTAATTTAGACCAATGCTCCTAGAGAGAACCAGAAAAGCTGAATATATTCATTTTCTAAGTTGCCCAAAGGCATTAAAGAATGAGAATGGAGTATGAAGACTTATTGGACCAAGAGAGAAAGACAGAAATCCAGAAAGGAAAATTCAGCATTTGGGATCATGTTTGCTCTCAGAGAATTGTAGAAAAGGTGGCTGAGACTGAGAAGTATGATTGACAGCCTGGAGAGCCTAGGTAGAAACAAACAAAAACAACCATTTTTTATTGTGACCCTGAAAAATTTCACTGTAGTAGTAAGGTGAACAAGAAGTAAAAGAGCCCCACAGAGACTGCTGACTGATTTGGAGTCATCTAGGGAGTTCAGAAAATTCTGTTTCCTGAAACTGGATTGAAGTGATCCTAGACCGCTGATGGTCCCAGATTCCTGTCCCAAACAGTTCAAAATAAACTCTGAAGAAAGACAATATAATTCCAGGTCTCAAATTATGTCTGTAGATGGTTTAGATCGTTTTCAAGTACAATCCACCATACAATCAAGAGAAAACCAGAAAAATCAGGAGGCAACAGATACAAGAACCAACAACAACAAAAAGGCACTCAAAGGAGTTACTGGGATTATCAAACACAGAGAGTAGTTTTTAAAAATCCATACTTAATTATCACATGTAAGATTCTCAAAAACCTAAGACAAAAGTATTAGTAAAGGCAGTCAAAAGAAAAAGAGAGTTTCTCAAAGTAGCAAGATAAAAAAGATGTCCAATCATTCACGAGAAACAATGAAAAGTCCAGGTAATAAAGTTAAATTTTCACTGTGCTTTAAGAAAATCACCACAAACTTAAAATTTGACTTCTTATACATCATTGAAAAATAAAAATGTTATCTGATAACCAGAAACTAATTTTTTAGGTTTAACAATGATTTTATTTATAAGTTTCTACCAACTCTTACCAGTCATATTACTCTGAATAGCAGAAAGGAATTATATAATACTATTACCTTATGCTCACCAGTATGAAAATTAGGGAAAAGAGAATGTAATTTTGAGATTAAATCCCAAATTTAAACTTAAATCCAAATCAAAATTCCAACTTATTTTCAAACTAAAAGAACATGATCAGGTGAATGGATATTACACCAAAAAATGTAAATGTAATAATCAAACAAAGTTATGGGACCAAAAGACAGGAAAAAAGCAGAAGCAATTACAGTGGTACCTCGGTGCTTGTCGTTAATTCATTCTGGGACTTGGGATGAATGGCAAAAGATGAAGTATTTTCTCTCACAGGGTGGCATCATGACTCATACACATTCTAGCAAGTGTGACGAGTCCTGAGCAAGTGCTGAAACTTTTTCTTATCAAAATGTGACAAGTATAGGGTTTGATGAGTTCTGAAGCCAACGAGTACCAAGGTATGACTATATCTTCATTCCTTCTCTTTTACAATGTCTGTTTTATTCATTGCTTCAAAACAAATATAGTTGTTGGTCAGAGCAGGCGAAAATGTTAATAACTCGGTTAAACTGAATTCATTCAGTCAGTAATTTTTCCTGTCTATATCATTTCTACCTAAGTTTACATCCTACTGATACTCTAAGGCAACAATTTTCAACTGGTGCCACAAGAATTTTTAAAACACGCAATACTTGCCTATTAGTCAGGAGCACTGACCCCTTTTCCCTTAGAACGTCAAATAAAAAATGAAAATAGTCAACACAACAACAATGGTCTGGTGTCAAGGAATCAAAATTATACCTATTTCTGTCAGATTAGCCAAAAACATAACATTTTTTGGTGTGCCACAGATTTTAGTACTTAAGGTATGTGTGCCGTGAAATGAAAAAGGTTGAAAATCGCTGTTCTATGGTAACAATGGGGGATAGCAGTAACATTCTAAACACACAACTGGTAGTCAAGAAATACTTGCTGAGTACACAAATCATGTTTTAAGTTTATTTTCCAGATTTAAAAATCTCCATTTCTCTAGTTTTTCCTCATATGGCCTATTATCCAAACTTTGATCACTTTTGGATTCATTCGAAACTCCCCTGATAACATTTTAGTTCTCCCCAAATTACACCATGTATCAACCCCAGGGGATCTAAATTTAAGCTACCACCAACAAAAGATAAATGTACTGAGACATTCTGGTATTTTTATTCTCCACTGAATATAAATACTACAGAGAAATCCATAAATGATTCTATCAACAGAATACTGTCAGACTGTGTAATTCATTCCCTAACAACAATATATACAGTTAGAAACAAAGTAACGAATTTCATTTGCTTTATATTTTCTTTGAGGTTGACCAGGTAATGTTAATCCATTTTGATTTTAAATAAAGATAGTAATTATATAATTATTATGATAGTTCACATTTTCTAGTATATTTTGACCTTTGATTGCTTCACACTCCCGATATTCTGTCTTTAAGCTTTTAAAATGAAGATATAAAACCATATAATTACAGAGAGTACCAGGTATACGAATATGACAATGTTCTCTTTACAACCCAGTCTTAAACATAATTCTTTTTTTCTTCCTTGAGAACACCCAGCAAGGTGGCTAGTAAAAATGACCAGCAATACAATAAAATATACAAATGTAGCATACGAATATCTCAATATTTTCATTTTTAAATGAAAGCTTACAAAGGTTCTTAAGAAAAGTTATCAGCAAAACATAAACTGCCTTTCAATAAGTCTAAAGAATTTGTTCATAAGCTACCAAGTGTTAAACTATAAAACAATTTTATAAATATTTTAAGTTGTTTCATTCTAGAGGAACTCAACAGTAAAACTGTTTATCTACCTATATTATTAGACACATAGCTATAGGAATAGACAGACACACATACACATACTTGCACACCCATACACACACGCACTAGGGCAGCATTTCACAAAACAGGAAGAAGAAATCATATGGGGATGATGACAGAAGGTTGTGGCAAAAAATGAACACTGACTCATGGTGATAAAATTTGTTATCTTCACTTTTAATTTTTATATAAAAAAACACAATCCCAGTTTGATGCTAGCATTTCTTTGGCACCTTTCTAAATTTCTCTTTTTAATGAAGAATAGACTCACTATTGCCTTCCACTCTACTGAATTATAAAGTTCTTATCTGGTAGCTTTTACTATGTATTTAATGTGAGAATGTATTATTTACCTTTTAAATACAGTTATTTAAATAATAAAGGACCTAACATAAAATATTAAGGAAATAAGAGTATAAATGATGATAATAAAGCAGATACAAATCTCCCACAGTAAAAAAACTCTCAAATTTTCACTGGGCACACGCACTGGAATTTCACAGATTTCTCCTATGTGCCTAAATTCTGGGCAATTTAAGATCTAAACAAAGTTATCTATGGCAGTTTCCAGAAACCTTCCTTAAAAGACAGCCGGCACTCACCCTGTCAGCCTTCCTCTCCCTCTTCTTCATTCCTTTCTCCTTCCTGCTGCCTAGAATACAGATAATGGCTGAAACTAAAGAAGTCACCAGGTGACCTTGGCAATTGAGGCTCTGCCTGGTAGAGTAATGAGATTAAAGGAACCTGGATCCCAGAGTACTGTGTTTAACAGAGCTACTGCTACTATACTAGACCTTTTTCATCTACTTCCAGACTTTTAAGTGATGACAAAATAAACTTAAGTCATTGTTGTTGGGGATTTTATTTCTATCCAAATCTAACCCTAACTGTAAAATATGAAGTATGAAAAATATATTGTCAAATGGTATGTGAATGACTGAAGTTGGAAAACAATGAACTAAGGCACTGGATTGCTCAGGAAAAATCACTGTCAGTTCCTAGAATTTATCAAGTGATCCATAAATCTTTAGAAGTTTGAGAGGGAAAAGCAGATTTGTACATACATGACACAAATTTGAAATGTAAAATTATTACTTCCACAGAAATCTTATTATACTTAAAGATTGAACACGTTAAAAGGACTAACATTCAGTTCATTTTTACTATATTCAGTTAAAAAATTACTATTTACTTGGTGAAATCTGTATTTTTAATTATTCCTTATTGTCTCATCATATCCTCAATTCACAAAATTAAATGGCCATCTGAAAAATAATTCACTGAAGTGTAAAAATATTTCTGAAACACTACCAAACACCACCACACAGATTAAGATAATTAATGCCAATAGGGAACAACTCCAGTTATAGAGAATATGAAAACTGTGGAGACAAAAAAATCTGTGGGATCATACACACATCAAAAAATAAAAGTGCAAAACAGAAGGTACACTGAGTTTTATGCATTAGATCATATTTAACTAACTATCCATATGCCCCCAGAGCTCACTGTGTGGTCAACGGTAAGACTTTCTGTGGTGATATAAGGCTGCTAAAGCTTTTAGTCACTTTCAAACAAAATAGTGACCTCTTTGATAAACCAGATGTATTTCAACAAAATGACTCCCCATCCAAATCCTTTCCAGATGGAAATTAGCAAATTTTGTCCAAAAAATTGAAGAGAAACCAAGATTTAAGTTGTATTCCTCACTGGAGAAACCAGCACAATTTACTCAATTGCCAAGAAGCTTATACACTAAGCACAAACCTTTTGACAGATAGTATGATTAGAGAAAAGGCAGCAGATGGGCAAAAATTTATTAAATTACAATGCATATTGTCACACAGTATCTGTAACATGACTTGAAGAACTACTATCTCGAATGCATATCTGTAGATACTTTACACTGACACACAAGGTATGAATTAGCTAGGCATACATAGAGAACTAGAAATGAAAGAGAAATAACTTGGCAAATTTTAGTCTATTTATGTTGAATATTTATTTATTTACTTAGTTTGTTTAGTAAGCTGAAAGCAGTTTTAATGTAACATTATCCTCAAATGAATCAAGGTCATACAGGGCTTCAATTCCACAATCTTTCTTTCATAGGATCAATTAGAAGCTAACAATATATGTCTTTTAAAAATCACGAAGGTAAACTTTGTAAAACATAAAATTAACCATTTTAAGTGTACAATGCAGTGATATTTAGAACATCCCCAACACTGTGAACTATTGCCTCTATCTAGTTCCAAAATATTTTATTACCACAAAAGAAAACCCTATACCCATTCAACAGTCACTACAGTTTCCCTTTTACCCTTGCCCCTGGCAACCACTGATAGAAAGCAGTTTCTATGTCTATGGATTTGCCTATTCTGGATACTTATTATAAATTGAATCATACAATGACTATTTGTATCTGGCTCCTTTTCACATAGAGTACTGATGTCAAGATTCATCCACATTGCAGCATGTTATTAGCACATTCCATTTTATGGTCAAATAATTTTCCATTGGATGATTATACCACATTTTGTGTATCTGTTAATCAGTTGATGGACATCTGAGTTATTTCCACCTCTTGGCTGTTGTGAATAGTACTGCCACGCACATTTGTGAATACGGTATTTTAATACTTGTTTTCAATTCTTTTTTTTTTTAGATTTTATTTATTTATCTTTAGAGGGAAAGGGAAGGAGAGAGGGAGAGAAATATCAATGTATGGTTGCCTCTCGTGCATCCCCTGGTGGGAACTGGCCTGCAACCCAGGCATGTGCCCTGACAGGGAATCAAACCGCGATTCTTTGGTTCACAGGCCACACTCAATCCACTGAGCTACACCAGCCAGGGCTTATTTTCAATTCTTATGGGTAATACCCAGGAGTGGGATTGCTGGGTCACTGGGTAATTCTATGTTTACCATTTTGAGGAACTAAAACTTTTTCTATAGTGACTGAACGTGCTTCCTGATTTCAGATACTTTTGAAGAAAATAGTGAAAATAGTATTAAATCTGATCAACTGTGACCACTCAGTAGACATAATGCCAGAATTATTTTAATAAAACAGCAATGAATAAAAGAATTTGCTTTCCTATACCTAAATATAATCTAGCTGTCAAAGGAAAATACAAAAGGTTTCAAAATAGTGAAATATTATTTAAACTTCATGATAATTGTATTTGTAAAAATCAGTTCTGTGGTTTTACACTGTTCAAGTATCATATCTTGTGTGCTACATTTGATACCTTTAAATGTCTAAGAATTATTTCAAGGGTGAAACACCACAATTTTTAATGTTGAGGTAAGTTATGATATCTTGAGAAGTCCCAATATTAAGGTAGGAATTTTGAAAATTAACTGAAGAAGTTCTAGGTTAAAAGTAAGCAAACAGAAAACTTTTTCCAAGAAATGCCTCGGTTTGGGCACCTAGGTTCTCTGAATAGTAAAATAATGACATTGATGATGATATCATAAACAAAGATCACCAAACACACATGGAAACAAACCTCCATGAGTGTTTGACAACATAAACAATAACGAATTCATCAGATATAAAATATAAAATTAAAATGTAGAAAAAGCATAAAGAAATAAAATGTGGAGTCAGAAAATGGAGCAAGCAATAAGACAGATATAATAGTGTCTAATACATGCTATATAAATGCCATGACGTCCTTAAAGGATGTAATAAATAATAGAGCAAAAAAGAGATTTGAAAATGTAATAGCTATAAATTTTCCAGAGCTGACAAAACACCAAATAATACAAGAAGAAAACATATCCAGTAGCGCACACAAAAAAGAAGTAAGAAATGTACACCAAGTACATTGTAATGAAAACCCACAAAGACAAAGAGAAAATCCTTAAGAACAGCCAAAGAGAAAATGCAGATCACCAACAAAGGAATGACAATTAGACTGAAGCTGACTCATCACCAATAACTTAAGGTAGAAGATGTGGAATAATGTCATAAAAATTCTATCAGAAAACAAAACGTGTCATAGAAAATCATGTCCTCAGCAAAACTATCTTTCAGCAAACTCTCAGCAAAACATGAATAAAAAAAAGATTTTCAGACAAGCAAAAACAGTTTATCACCAAAAAGACCTACACTGAGGGAAAATGCTAAAGGATATACTTCAATAAGAAAAAAAAATAATACCAGGAGGAAGGTCTAAAAGGGCCAATAAATGGTGAACAAATAAATTTGTAAAGCTGCAAGTAAATATAAAAAAACATTCAGATGTTCACATAAAAATAAATGGGAACACCTGGGTAATGGTTATACCTGATAATAATTCATTAAATTATACTCTATGCTTTGTGTACTTCTGTTTGTAAAATGTTTATTGACAAATGTTTGCTCAAATGGTTAAATATTTCCCCCAAGCCCACAATGTTCAAATAAAATAATGAAGATAATTATGTCTTTCTAAAAAAAGAGAACTGTCCAAAAATAACAGCATCGAGATCCATAAAAAAGAAGCTATAATCAAAGACCTGAAAGGAGATTAAAAGAGTGAAAGTGTGCTAAGGTCCTTTTATTGCTCAACAGCAGATGAAGTTATAACTTAAGACTATTAATATATATAGCAACATTTTCAGGGAAGCCTCTTAAAAGAACATAAATAAGAGTACACAATTTCTAAGTTAGGTGTTCAGAAATGAAATAAAAAGATTAGTGAAAACATGAAAGTATTTTTATGTTTTTTTAAATTTTATTTTATTTATTCTTAGAGGGAAGGAGAGGGAGAGAAACATCAATGTGTGGTTGCCTCTCATACGTTCTCAATTGGAGACCTGGCCCGCAACCCAGGCATGTGCCCTGACTGGGAATCAAATCAGTGACCCTTGGTTCACAGGCTAGCACTCAGTTCACTGAGTCACACCAGCCAAGGCTAAAGTATTTTTTTTAAAGTCACGTTTTAATGCAGGGAAAATGAACAACTTAAAGAAAGGTAGTAAAAACAAATTCAAATATAACAGTAATCACAAGCAATAAAAATGATTATTAATGGACTCAAGAGTTTGCAGCCAGATAATAAGATTGGATCAGAAGACAAAATAGAAAAATGTTATTTATAAGATACCTAATTCTTAAGTATAGAGAAATGTTCAATAGTGATAGCACTATGTTATATTCTGATCACATAAATTAATTGGTCTAAACAAACATTTTAATTATGATGTGTCTTGGTGTGGTCCTCTTTGGGTCCAAGTTGCTTAGGACTCTCTGAGCTTCCTGGACTTGTATGTCTGTTTCTTTGGCCAAATTAGGTTAGTTTTCTTTCAGTATTTTTTCAAATAAGTTTTCAATTTCTTGCTCTTCTTATTCTCCTTCTGGTACCCCTATGATTCAGATGTCATTATATCTGGAGATGTCCCAGAGTGTGCTTACACCATCAGGGTTTTTTTAAATTCCTTTTTCTTTTTGCTGTTCTTGTCGAATGCTTGTTTCTTCCTTATGTTCCAAATCGTTCATTTGAATCCCAGCTTCCTTCCCTGCAAGGATGGTTCCCTGTAGATTTTTCTTTATTTCACTTAGTGTAACCTTCATTTCTTCCTTTATGTTGTTGCCATACTCAGTGAGTTATTTGAGCATCCTCATCACCAGTGTTTTGAACTATGCATCTCATAGGTTGGTTACCTCCATTTCATTTAGTTCTTTTCTTAGGGAGGGTGTGTTCTGTTCTTTCATTTGGGACATATTTCTTTGTCTCCTCAATTCAGCAGTCTTCGTGTCTGTTTCTGTGTATTAGGTAGAGCTGCCTTGACTTGCTGTCTTAGCAGTGTCGCCTAGTGTAGAAAAGGCACCTGTAAGTTGTATGATGCCAAGGTTTAGGTAATCACCAGGGTGGGGCAAGCCACTTCACTGCTTTGTGGCTGTATGTGTGGGGAGGGCTTGGAAAAGGGACAATGCTTCTGCCTGGCTTCTGGAGGTCTGCCCAGCATTCACCCTATTTCCAGTCACTTTAGCCACATCCCATATGTGACGGGCACCCTTTCAACCATTGCCCTGGTGCAGAATCCCAGAGTGGGTAGGTTTGCATACATTCTAAGTCTGTGTGGGCCCTTTAAATGGAGTGTTCT
>PVKM010034685.1:0-15471 GCA_004027735.1 Carollia perspicillata
TCAGCTTCAGGGCAAGTTGTGTCAATCAGCTGCTGGGATAGCAGCCAGAATCAGCCACAGGGTGAATGGCACCAGTCAGCCTCCTGTTGAGGGTCTTGATTCTGCTGCTGGGTGAGTGGTGCAAGTCAGGTGCTGTGCAAGAGTTCCTTAAAAAGCAGGTAAGAGCCTTTTTTAAACTAAAAGCCTCTTTTTTAAGCCCACCACTCTTTACAAACACTGCTTTTCACACAGCCCAGCTTTCTAACTAACCAGGCAGAAAGACTGGAAGCTATCCAGGTCAGGGTCCAGTACCGCCTGTCTCTTCTCCCTTCTCCAGGTATCACTGGGTACCCAATTTCTCTGGTAATTTCCTAGCCAGTGTCCACTGCCCCAGGGTGTGAACAGTCCCTCTGTGTCTCTCCTTCTTCATCTTTATTCCCCCCAAGCAACTTCAAGCATCCACATCCCTCCTTGTGCTAAGCTGCTGCCCTTCTTGCTTTGGCAAGGCAGGGAGCTGGTGATCTAACTTTCCTCCAAGTATCCTGAGGCAGGCACCAGGCCAGGGCCCACAGTGGCCTTGGTCCCTGCACAGATCCTAGGGATCTTAGAGTCAAAACACTATCTCCTCACTGTCTGCTTTTCAATGTCCTCTGCAATTTTGGGCCTCCAAACTTCATATAAGCTGGGATTCCATTGGCCGTTCACTCTGTTCCTAAGAAGATCAGCTAGGTGGTTCCAGCTGGGCACAGGGAGAACTGAGCTCTGCTCCCACCTACCTTGCCACCATTTTATAATTTTCTTTTTCTTTTTTTTAGTATCTTTATCTGGTTTGGGAATAGGTAATAAATTAGCCTTGTAAAGTGACCTTGGAAGTAAGTCTTCCCTTCTTTTGAACTTTTAGGAAAAGTGTTGAGAAGAATAAGTGATAGTTCTTCTTTGAATGTTTGGTTCAAATTACATGTGAAGCTATTCAGTTCAGGATTTTGTTTTTGGGGGGTTTATTGTTTCAATTTTGTTATTAGTATGTTCAGATTTTCTGTATTTTCTTGATTTAGTCTTGGAAGATTGTAGGTTTCTAGGAATTTATCCGTTTCTTCCAGACTGTCTAATTTCTTGGCATATAGTTATTCATAATATTTTACTATAATCTTTTAAATCTCTATGGTGTCAGTTACTTCTCGTCTTTCATTTGTGATTTCATTTTTTAAGTCTTTGTCCTTTTTTCTTATTGAGGTTTGTTAAAATCTTACCAATCTTGCTTATGTTTTTAGACAAGCAAAACTTGTTTTCATTGATTTTTTTTGTATATTTCAGAGTTCATTTTATTTATTTCTGCTCTGCTCTTTATTATTTTCTTCTCTTTACTCACTTTAGGCTTTGTTGTTATTTTTGTAGTTCTTTAATGTTAGATTGTTTATCTCAGGTTTTTGTTTCTCAATGTAGGCCTGTATTGCTATGAATTTTCTTTTCTGGATTGTTTTTGCTGTATGTCATAGAATTTGGGTTGCTGTGTCTTCATTTTCATTTGTCTGACATCATCTTCTGATTTCTACCTTGGTCTCATTGTTAACCCATTCTTTAGTAACATATTTTTTAACCTCCATGTCTTTGCATTTTTTTCAGTTGTTTTTTCTTGATTTTTAATTTCATACCATGTGGTCAGAGAAGATCCTTGATATGATTTTAATTTTCTTAAATTAACTGAGACTTGTTTTATGTCCTAACATGTGGTGTATCCCAGAAAATATTTCATGTGCACTTGAAAAAAAAAGTATATTCTGCTGCTTTAGGTTGAAATGTTCTGAAAATACCAATTAAATCCATGTGGTCCTAGTGTGTCATTTAAGGCCACTGTTTCTTCATTGATCTCTCTGAATGACCTAACCATTGATGTCAATGGGGTGTTAAAAGTACCCTGCTATTACTGTATTACTATCACTCTCTCCCTTTATGTTAATCAATATTTGCTTTATTGTCGGGAACCTGGGCTGGGCAAATCTGGCCTTTTCGGCTGATGCGTTCAGCTCAGGGGGGGTTTACACTCCTCAGAAGCTGCAAGACACAGCAGTTGGTCTTCCTGTTTGTTGCCAGTTATGGCTAGCCCAGTCCCTGCCAAGAGCATGCACAGAGTACGAACACAGGCTACCAATCAGAGTATAAGACGTACCCCGGCATGCGTGCAGTAACCTATCAAGAAGCGCTCCTTTGTGTACCCCTCACCAATCAAGTAGCGATACGCTTCCCCTTCTCCCCCTCTTATAAGTCTTTACCTGGAAATAAAATTTTGCAGCTTGATCAGAACTTATTGCCTTGCTGCCATTCTTTGTGCCTCTTGTCTCCCTCACTCATTTGCTTCAGACAGGTGGCCGAATCCTTGTTGACGCTCTGCAGGCCAGAGAATTTTATGTATTTAGGTGCTCTTATGTTGGGTACATAAGTGCTTACAAGGATTATATCCTTCTGTTGGTTTGATCTGTTTGTCATTAAGTAACATCCTTCCTTTTCTTTTATAACAGTTTTTGTTTAAAGTCTCTTTTGTATGATATAAGTAGTACTACCTCAACTTTTTGTTTGTGTGTTACTTCTGTTTGCATAAAATATTTTTTCCCATCCCTTTATTTTCAGTCTATATGTATCTTTCTTTCTAAGGTGGGTCTCTTGTGGACAGCATATTTATGGGTCTTGTTTCCTTATTCATTTAACTCCCCTATATGTTTTGATTGGACCATTTAATCCACTTACACTTAAAGTGATTATTGATAGGTACATATTAATTGCCATTTTATTCTTTTTTTACAAACCCTTCCCAGTTTTTGAATTTTTTTCTTCATAAATAATCCCTCTTAACATTATTTGTAATACTGGTTTGTTAGTAATGCAATCCTTCAGCTTTTTCTTGGTTAGGAAGCTCTTTATTTATCCTTCAATGTTAAGTGATAGCCTTGCTGGGTAGAGAAGTAGAGAAGTCTTTATTGTAGGTCCTTGCTTTGTATTGTAGGTCATCACTTTGAATATTTTGTGGCAATCCTATCTGGCCTGAAATGTTTTTGTTGAGAAATCAGCTTACAGTCTTATGAGAGCTCTTTTGTAGACAACTGTTTTCTTTTTCTAATATTCTTACTTTGTCTTTAATGTTTGCCATTTTAATTATCAGGCCTCTTTGGATTCATCTTGTTTGGGGCTCTTTGGATTTCCTGGAATCATGTATCTTTTTCCTTAACCATACTAGAGAAGTTTTCAGTCATTATGTTTTCAAATAGGTTCCCAATGCCCCACTCTCTCTCTTTTCCTTCTGGTACCCTTACAGTGTGGATTTGTGGTGCTTGGCATTGTCCCAGAGATCCATAAACTGCTTTACTTTTTTTTTTTCTGTTCTGATTTTTTCTGCTACTTTGTCTTTTTGTAACTACCATTTTGAACTCTGTTTCTGGTAGATTGCTGGCCTGCATTTCATTCAGTTATTTTTCTGTAGATTTCTCTTGTTTCTTCACTTGTGGACTGTTTCTCTGTCTCCCCATTGTAGCTGCCTCTCTGTAGTTTTTCTGTGTATTAGGTTGATCTGCTATGACTCCTACTCTTGGTAGGGTGACCTTATATAGTAGGTCTTTTATGGGGCTCAATGGCTCTGTCTTTCTGATCACCTGTGCTAGGTATTTCAGTAATGTTCTTTGTGTGCTTTATGTGAGTCTTTCTGTTGTAGATGTGTCTTGATTGCTGTTGGCCATATGTGGATGGGTTTGACCTTCAGGTTGGCTGACTATGAGGACTGACTCCAACTACAGTGTATGAGCTACTGTTCAGGGGCTTAACCAACAAAGCAAAATTTACCTGGGCAGGTTCTGGTTCTTCCCTTTATTTTGCTGTTTGTGGGGCTAACTGGATCATGCTATGATTTAGTCTGGAGCCTGACACTGGGTGTGATCCTCTTGAAACGTCCTCTTGAAAGGGACTCTGGTCAATGTCAGACATTGCTTCTGACTGTTCCTGGGTTACCTGTTAGGAGCTACAAAGTGATCCACTGTTTGTGAGTTCATCTGCTGGGCATGGGTGCACGCGGCATGAGCTAAGTTGCACACTAAAGCCAACTTCCATCAACACCAAGCCTAGAAGGCAGTCAGCAAAAGCATAAGGCACCTAAAGTTCTGCTTCTATCTACTCAATACCTGTTAGGGCCTCTGAAAGGGCCTCTGGTGGCACGTGACTTGTGTGAGATAGTTTTTCAGTGAGTTACTAGATAGGGGCAAGTGGTATTAACCAGATTGATACAGATTCAAACTCAGTGCCAGTGCTGGGTCTGAGGCCACTCAACAAAAGTCCCAGGTACACCAAGTCCAGCCACCACCTGCCTGGGACCTGAAGATCTTTGTGGTGGGGCAGTGTCTCAAGAAGTCAGGGTGAGTCCTGCAGAATATATCATGCTAAAACCGACCAAGACTTGGCCATATGGAATTAAGTCTCTGCATAGAAATTTTGGCACTGGTTGAGCATGTGAAGGAAACAGCCCCCACCCTAAAGCCACACAACTCATTTTCTTCTAGTATATCTCTGCCACCCATGAGTCTGCCTGGACTTCTGTTAGAGCCTTCCAGGAAATTCTATCCTAGAGGCCCAGGCTAGCTGCAGCCAGCTAACTCCTCCATAGGATGCAAGTTCAGCAGAGCAGAGCCAAATGGAGTTGGGAGAGTGAGATTAGTGAATTTCCCATGTCAGGGTGGTATTGGCTGGGCATGAGGATAGAAAAAATGTCCCTTACCCTAGAAACACACAACTCAGCTTTTCCTTATGCATCTCTGATACAACTTGAGTGTTCCCAGACCTCCTCAAGAGCCCTCTAAGAAAGTCTGCACTGTGAGCCCAGATTGGCCACAGCTAGCAGACTCTTCCACAGGGAGTGAGTTTGACAGGGAAGGGCCACAGGAAGTCGGGAGTGTGGGCTAATGCATTCCACCAGGTTGATGTTGTATGGAAGGGAGTGCTCAACCAAGGAAAAATCATGTTAGTGCACAGTGTGGGAGAGGGACTCAGCTCCGGGACCCTATTGGCTGTCCCTTCAGGTTCTCTTCTTGCAACTATGCCACAAAGTCTTTCTATATGACTCCAGTTTTTTCTGATCTGCCTCCCCCCCACCCTGCTAAAACACAGTAAGAGTGGCTGTGAAGAAGATTTTATGTGCAGACCCTTTAAGATGATACTTTGGTTTTCTAGCAGACTCTTGCCTTTCTGGGCAGACAGAATCCCTGCTGCTTTGCATAGCCAGATGCTATGTGGGCTTCTCTTTCCAACTCTGGTGCCCTGGGTTGGAAAGCCTACATGTGGCCTACATATCTCACTCCTCAGGGATAATACCTGAAGCCGAGATATTCCCAGGTACACCAAGTTTTTCAACTGCCACATGTGGGGCACAGCCATCCCTTTTTGCATCTAAGCCCTTCCTACCAGTCCAGATGTGACTTCTTTTATAAGTCCTTGGTTTTAAGACTTCAGTTGAGCTAGTCTTCAGTTGGTCATTTAGGTTGCTTATTCTATAATTTAGTAGTAATTCCAGTTTGTTCCTGAGAGAAGTTGAGTGTAACTTCTACCTACTTCATGACCATCTTGCATTTCAGGTGTGTTTCTTAATTGATTGTCTAGTCTTTATAGAACAATTTAAAATATAGTAATTAAAAAGGCATCTTTGTTTTCATATTTTATAAACATGCTTCTAGTGTTTCATTATTAACATGGTGGTGGCTTTTCTTTGCATGTATTTACACACACAAACATACACACATGTATATAAGCCTGAAATGTTGCAAATGTATTGAGTTTTATGTCAATGCTTCTTTTTTAAAAATTAGCAATGGGTGCAGAATTTTATTAAATTATGTTGTGATACATATGCTTTTATTTTTTAATCTATGTATGTAATGAATTATATGATTTACTAGTAATAGATCATAATTGTATTACTGAGAAAACCTGTCAGCTTGTGCTGCATTTTTCTTTCAAAGTGTTGCCGAATTTTATTTACTGATGTTTAAGGACCTTGAATTCATATTTATAAATGAAATTGATGCTGAATATACTTTCTCTACCACAAAATGGTACCATTTCTCTACCATTTTGTGGTAGAGAAAGTATATTCTCTATTTCCTATTTCAAATACACTAGTTATATTTAAATTAAACAGTTATTGATTTCTAAACTGTATTTTAATCTTATTTTTCTATGTCTTCTTTGGTTACTAATTTTCTGTTGTATCAATTTGTTTCTTGATGTTTCTAATTTATTTAGTTATTATATGATTGTTTTAATTTTAATTTTAAATTTGTTTTCTCAGCTTTGCGTGTGTCAGTGTTTTGCTCCTTATGTCTTTATTTTTAAGAATGTTTGTTCTATTTAATTTCTAGAAAAAAAACACACTCATTTCAGGGAATTTGTTTCCATTTACTGGCTTATATCATCTCATATAATGGAAGCATTATCTGTTTAATGCATGCTCTTTCTCCCCTCCACACTTATTGCAGTGGAATTCTTACATAGTTATCATCAGTGATGTGCTGGTGCTGACTCATAAAAGTCAAATATTTACATCTCTTCTCAACTTTCAGTGATGTCATTTGGGCAGAATGAATTCGTTATGGCAGGGCTATTTATACCATGGTTAATTATCAAGTTCTACAAATTGCTTTTTTTCCCCAAGAAATTTTGCTGTTTATACAATTACTGCACAGACTGAGTTACCACCACACACACACACACACACACACACACACACACACACACACCATGAGTTACCATTATCTCTCTCTATATATATAGAGAGAGATACCATGATACCCTACATATTGATACTGTGTGTATGTATGTGTGTATACACACACACACACACACATATATATACCAATATATATTGACACCACATAACCAATTACTATAATATTGCTTTTTGTCACATTTGTGTTATGAGCAAGTCTAATAGATCATTGTTCTGATAACTTGCAGGTGAATTCACCTGGACATTCTGTCATCTTTACTTGACTTCCTCCTTAGAGCTTTATTCTGGAGTCAGAATAGTATTTTTCTTTTCTGGAACTTTTTTTTCCTTTTGTCAAAAGCTTGAAGGGAGTAAGGGAAGGTAGCCCTTCTCTACTTCAATAAGCCAATTCACTTGGAGCATCTGAACTTTGTTCTGCCTTCAACAATTTGATTAAGGGGTGTATTCTCCAGTTTACTCCTTCTGGCTTAGGGCCTTTCTATATCTTACTTGGGTTACCTTCAGGTATGGAAATTTCTCCCATGTGAATTCAGGAGGATCCTCAGAGCATTACAAAATCTGCTCACAGAGTTCCCTTCCCTTGCTTCACCCATTGCTCTCAAACAGCTGTGCCCTCTCTTCCAAGCAAATCAGCAGCGATATGAATAAAATCTATGCCTGCAACTTCTACTTTAGAAGTAGGAAAAGGATTTTTCAACTGAGCTGCTCTGTCTACCTTATCTAATCAGGGCATCTTGCTACCTCAGAACCTACTTTCTGAGTTTTTGTTTATTTTTTGTTCTGTCCTTTAGCTAAATACTTGTTTATGTATGGAGATTAAAATTCAAGGTAATTTTCATTTTCTGGATAGGTTCTTGCCAAATTTTTGGGTTTTGAGCTTAGGTGAAACTTTGGGGTGTTAAAAAAGGGCTTCAAATTTTTAGAGTTTTTCTTATTCCTCCCCATCTTCTGTCCAATTACCTACATACTCCTTTCTGTCTAAGTCTCCCTCAGTTGTAGGATATTAATGAAGTTTTATTCTGAATTTTTCCACTTTCTTTCCCCAGACTGATTTTGAAGATCATGGCTAAGAGGCACAACAATTTTCAAAACTGATTTGTCTTTCTCTTTCCTCATTCAGGCTTTACAAAGATGATGACCTAAAGTTGTGGGGGGTTTTCCCTGCACAGTTTTGTGTGCATGTGTGTATGTAATGTGTTTGGTACTGCATACTCTTGTTAAATTCATTTTGTTAAATTTTTGCAAGTAGATATTATAGTATCTCATTTCCTCTTATCATTTTCCTGACATCTCCTTCTTCTAGTCCCATGTTTTAATAAAATTGGTCAAAGAAAAATGAATATATATCAATAATGTTACTGAGTGTATAACATAGAAATGGATGAGTTATTCTTACCTTTCTCTATTTACTCAGATAAGGATGATTTAAGTGGAAGAAGAAATGTGGCTTCAGGTTAAATGCATTCTTACTCATTTTATTTCACACAAGCCTTTCAAGTGACTATCAAACTCAATTTGGATTGGAATTTTTTGTGGGAAAAACAATAGTTTATTGACTGTATATGATAAAGTATTATGAATTGATATAGTTTTATTACGCAACATGAAAATCTCCCAATCAGTTATCTACTACCATACCTTGGTATGCACATATTTAGATCAAGTAATTTTTATCTGTTGAAAATACAGTTACATATTTACAAAATGTAACTAAACATATTTGACAGTTATGCCTATTCTAATTCTGTTGGGCAAGTTTTCATATTCTGTGAGGAATGGGAAAGTATAAAAATGCCAGTTCCTGTTGCTATTAAAGCAGTCAAGACCTATAAGCATTTTCCTAAATAACCCTTGGTACCTGGTGAAATTGGGCAGATCAAATAAATTTGACAACAACAGAAATTGTGTACCTTTCCCTGAGTTCTCTGCCTCACACTGGAAGAAAATAAAATGCTAAGCAGAAAATTTTGAAATTAATCCTCTGGTTCTGATAAGTTTGATCAATATATGTTGTGACCTACTTGGGTCAAGCTTTTTACACATCTTATATCATTCAGTCACCAATGACAACTTGAAATGCAGGTATTATGATCTGATTTGACAGGTATGGAAATGGAGTCTCAGAAAAGTGGTAGAATTTACTAAAGCTCACAGGTTAATAAGGGTAGAGGCAGACTTTTAATTTCTGTTTCTCTGAACCCTTTTTGTTATTCTATAATACCTCCACAAAGAGTCAAGAACCTTTTGTCCTTGGAAACTGCAATTATTGTCAAGAATGAATTACTTAGAGGCCACAGTGAGTCAGATTTAAGGCCACTGTAGTTGAAGAGACTTGTTCATTGGGTACTGTCTGGTGACTATAAGGAGGCTAAAAACTGGTGTACAATAGTTAATTTTAATGACAATGGACAAGAAAAATAGACTTTATCATACTGTTTTCATGAACTCATTGAATCTTCACTGAAGCAAACAAACCTATCAAAATAGTAATTTTGTATCTTTGTCAATATCTGAAGCATGCATACCTGCTCTGCCTGGAGCACCAAATGTCATGAAAGTTCACACTAGAATCACATGCAACTACTTAGTTTGTAGTACCAATCTTAAGGAGTAGATTTAAAAATCAAAGAAACAAAATTTAAAAAACTTTATATACTACTGTTTCATTTTTGTACTTTTTCCCATTTGATATAGCGAGTTTTATTTAGAAAATTCAGTGCTTTAAATAAAGTGAATTATTCAAATGTTTAAAATTTAAGGTAATTTTAATCTATTAGTGCTAAAAAATAAGTTGTATCCATAACTTGCATTTATGTACGCACACCATGTACTTGGAACAAAGGGCATTAGGTGAAAATGAAGGCTTTACTATTCTCTGGGCTCATCTCTACATACAAAAATACAGAGAAATAATCTTTTTGTTTTAAGAGAATTAATTTGTTATTTTGTCTTCTCTCTATAAGAATGCAGTGTCTGTGAAAAGGGGAAACAGAGAACTATTTCTCTGAATATCCTAAGTGTGTTGACATTCAAAGTTGGCTTTCAATAATTTCATTAAAGAAACATGGAGAAAAAGCCAAATGTCAAGTCTTAAATATGTAATAGAGAATCCCTCTGCTCTCTCAAGTTAGAGTGCAAGATTGAGCCACATTATTTAATGTTTGTGGGAGAGAGCTGGGGGTCAAGGCCAGGGAGGTCTCTCTCAAAGAGCCTGGAAGATGATTACAGGATAGAAGAAGTATCTGCACAGAACAGATACACACTAAAACATTCATTGCACATTTAGCATCTCTATTTGAGGTGACTTTTTCTTATTAAAACACTCAGGATGTTTGGGTACACTAATAGACGAAGGAGAGGTACACCTTTGTTCTAGAACTGTTACTTGAGGATTGTTGAGACTACATTACAACATGCCATCTGTTCCACTGTTTTCACAGTTTCACCCTAATCAAGGTTGGCTAGAAAAAATCTAGACAGAAAGGTGATGACTTGCCAGAGAAGGGAGCAGGTAACCATACATTGCTCATTTGATGGATACAAATAATAATACCAAATATTTCTGGTTACAAGCATTCCTTCTAATAAAAATTCTCCAAATTTATTTTTCCTAAAATGTCAGCTCATTAAAAATCCACTTCACTTCTACAAAAAATGGAGTGTTAAAATTAGACATAAAATTTTGAAAAACAGTAAAACAATGACAACTTTATAATGTCTGACAACTGAAACTTATTTGGCATAGGTTTATTTGATGAGGGTATTTATTTGTGATGAGTGCTAATTATAAAAGTCTAAAATTCAAACTCATTTGTAATGGATCCAAAAATGTCATTAAGTACGAGCATTTTCTCTTCTTTAGGTGCAGGGGAGAAAACTAGTTTCCTTTAGATGTGGTAAATTATATTCAGTTGTCTTGAGCCAGTTGCAAACTCATGGGTCATGCACTGACCACAAAGAGCATTTTTAGTGCCCAAAATGCTTCATTCTACTTGATTCCAAAGGGCACTATTAGAACCTTGGATTCTGATGAATATGCACATGGTCAGATTTTTAGTGTTGAATTCTGTAATCCACTGGCCTCATTCAAGAAAGTATTAGCCTGAAGATAATCAGACTCTTTTCACCGAAAACATAATAAGTTCCTTTGCTTGGTCATTGATAAAGCACATTACCAGATATCAATCAATTTCCAAATTTTAACTTGTTTGTAGATGGGTCTAAACTTCATTGTAATATTCTGTTGAGATCAAAGACCAAGGGGAAGTTATTTCAATCTCCTAAAAACAAACTAACTGACTAATATGGTAATAAGAAAATACACATAAAGCATTTTTTTCAAGCTAACACAACAGATGCATAGAAAAGATATGACAATTTTAGCAGTACCCTTATTTAGATTTATAATGGTTTGGGATTCTTGTATGAGTCTTAGTATGTAGAAAGCAAAGAAATAAAAATAAAAGAGGGAGAAGATAAAACTTCAAGAGCGAGTGGGAACACCTTTATTTTAAGTTCTTCTTATAGTTCAAGATGTCCAATGTAAAAAAAAAACAAACATAAATACGGCATCATGGAATGAAGGTCAGCTATCTTATAATTGTTCCAAAAGTTAAGAGAGGTTGGCATATCTGCAAATGAAAAAAACATGTTGACTAGATAGCAGTTTTTGTTTTGCTTAATTTTTCTTTTAAAAATTACTGACTACATTTACTACAACTGTGGCTTATGAAATGGAGAGCCAGTGTGATTCTTGTTCTGCCTCAAAATGCTTTTTTGGATGTCTTCCTAATGTTCTCTTTATTCCTACGCATTTGTCATTAATTGTACTTAAGGTTTTGGATGAGGCCAGAATACAGAAGAGACAATAAACTATATCACTTAATAAAGCATTCTCTTTTCAGCCTGATTCATGGATGCATGGCCTCTGGATTTGGTCCATCTGCCCTGGGAGAGCGGTAGCCATGGAAGAGCCAAGATGGAAACCTTCAAGTGAAGGGCCACATGAGCAAACTTGGAGCTCTTTAGTTTGGGAAAAAGAGCTCAAACTTTAAAATTAGCCTGAGAAACAGTGGATCCTCAATGCATTTTTTGAAGTGCTTTCTACCTTTATTTTAGATATTTCAAGGGAAATTTAATCCATATGCTTTGGGGTTTATGGATTTAACTCATAAATATCCTTCATTAAGGACTTCCAAGCTCTGCACTCACTAAAATCAAGTAGTTTCATGGGATAACAGTGCAGACAGATGAAATGTGATACCCAAAGGTCCATCGCCCAAACGAGGAAAAGAAATCCTCAAGTTCAAACCACTGTCTATAAATAATCATAGAGTAGTAATTTATCCTACAATTCTGTAACAATAAAATCCACCACTTATCATTGTATGGAGCACATAAAAGCATACAGACAATAAATATATGTCCTTCTCAGAGAAATATTACAATTGTGGTCATTCTTGTCATCAGCCCCAAACTAACTAACTAACTAACTAAATAACTAACTAACTAACTAAATAAATAAATAAATAAATACTCCAAGAAGGAAATAGAGGTTTCTACTTATTTTAGCAGCTTTTGGAATCTATACAGACTCTTCTTTCTCTGTCTCTTGCTCTCTGTCTTTGTCTCTGTTTCTGTCTTTAACCACCACTGGGACTCTGCCAGGACACTGGCTGAGAATCTCATTACCCTCTGTGTATCTATACTTAGACAAATAATTTTGGCCAACTTTATTAAGTTGTTATTTTAAAAAAATATTTTCCCAATATAAGATATTAAATTATGGTTGTGTTTTTTTCCAAACTAAATCTCCATTCCACTGAGATTACTTTATGCCTCCGTAGGGGGGCTGTGCACTCCCTATAGATGAAGAATCCCTATTGTGCTCACTGCTTGAAATAGTTCAAGAGAGAGCAGCTCAATGAGAACAGCATTATAGTTTTCATTATTCACTTATTTTTTCTGTAATGTTATACAAAATGAGCAGCTTCTGTATACTTTAAAACAAACTCTGCCTTTTAGGGCAACATGGATTTTAATATTAGCTATGTCATAACATCTGTATTTAGGAGTTTTCAGAATAAAACAAACAGGGAAATCATGGTCCATTTCCAAATCAGTTTAAATTTCTTGTGCCAATGGGACCTAATACCTGGAAGGATCTGAGGGCACCTATTACAGTAACCGAAGACACTTCTACTAATAGAGAAGCCTTTGGCATAAAAATTATATTCACATTTTTGTATCATAGAAAGTGAAAGGTAGAAAGTAGTGCAGGGTGATATATCAGATGAGATTTAGGGATTCACATAGAACCAAATTCTCACTTTTAGTGAGGACAAACAGTAGTGTCATGATGGACAAAGCCAGTAGTGCACAGTGAAGATGGCTTGGGATAATATTATCATTAGGACTTAGTCCCTTAGCATTTCTCACCTGAAAGAATGCAATAAAATTATGTCTGTTTGTTTGAAAGTTTAATGAAAAATATGAATAATAATCAAATTGGGCAACTGGAAAATAATATAAAATATTACATAACTATGTTTTAAAATACATAGCATCTTAAAGCAAAGGGCTAAAGATTTTTGAGTTGTACAAAAGAACAACACTACATTTTCTCTCCTTCACAGGAAAAGATTATACATCTATTTGTAAGGTAGAGCAAGACAAGTAGGTGCCAAAAGACATAGAATCAACTCAGATTGTTCTTTTATTTCTGAAGTACAGGTAGTGCTTGGTATCAGGCAGTGCTCATTTGCCTCCACTGTTCACTTTTATAATTAGAAACACCAGCAAGGAATCTGCTTGGGGCCAACATGGGTACTGCACTTTGCCTGTAACCCTCAATTTATCCTGATAGGTATGGTGATTTATTGTGGTTTAATAAACCTTCAGCAAAAGGACAGAAGAGATAAATGATAAAAAGGATAAAGACAAACCAAGTAAGTAAAGAATATTTACTGGTTTCTGAGCTGCTGAGAGCCACAAAATCCCTCTACTGGTTTCAAGACAAACAGATTCACAAGGAAAGAATTGTACTTCATAGTACCAGACTCAGACAGTTTTAGCTTGAGCAGCCAAGCCCTACTCAGAACTTTGGCAAAGTTCCTTGGATTACTCCACCAGCTGTTCCTACCCCTTCCCCACCCACAGCCTCCAGGTATCTAACTGCTTTTGAGCAGCTGACTTCAGCCCAACCCTAACCACACAAAGCAGCCTTCTTCACATTGCCATTTCAAGGATAAACCTTTCATGATGTTGGTGTCATCATCTCTACCAATCACACCCCTATTTTTTCAAAGTGTAGTTTGAACTTTAATATACTCCTCTGTCTGTCAGATTGGTTAACTGATTGATTGATTGATTGATTGATTGATTGATTGATTGATTAAAGAAGGCTATTTGGCTTTGAAATGTTTATTTCTATTTTTTATAATACTTCTATGAGGTAGGGAGATCCAATATATTTATTTCTAGTTGACTTTTTCACATTTTAAAGCTGATTGGAAGTGGCTTTCATTCAGCCCTGTACAGGCTTCCCTTTTTATTCAAAAAAATGCTTTAAATGATTGAATGGAGTAAGAGCCCCAAGAGGTGTATGTTTCTGTGTAATATGTAGAAACTTCACTCTTTTAATGAGCTTTTCTCCTTTCTTTCCTCTTGATTCAAACTGTCCTCATCTAGCACCCTGAGTCACCTGTCTTCTTCTCACTCCTACAACCATTCCCTTAATCATTAAGCCCTCAGGACAATGGGGTTCTGGGAGGCATCAAATAATCTTCAGAACAAAGTTTAGTGTCTGTTGAGCCCAGAGACACAGTTTAATCAGACTAGAGATAACAACTAGGCCTCAGTTGCGCTTCAGATCCCACCAAGAAAAGCCTTGAAACCAGAGGATGTGATGCCATGGCTGACATCAGGACCAGATGCAATGATTAATGACACCCTATCATTGTACTGACCAATCATTAGAGACCGCAACACTGACCAGCACTCTAAACTCCCTTAGTCATCATGATTAATGATTTCTCCCCTGTATAACCCATCCCCTAGAAGACATTAGGGAGCCAGATCTTTGAGTTCAGCTGTATCTCTGGGTATGGGCCACATTAAAAAAAATATATCCTTACTTTCATTGTCACAAACTCTTGTTCCTGTCTTATTGGGCTCCAATGCATGCAGGCAACCAGACTCCTACAATCTAGTAACACCAGGAAAGAGGCTCTTAGTAATGCAAATTACCCTTCTAAGCTGGGAGGGAATGTATTTATTGATAATTCTAGTATCATTTTGAGGTTTACCAAACAAGGCCTTGTGGAAAACGGTGGGAAGCAGTGAGTGGTACAGGAAAATTCTGGGTAACTCTTAGCTCAGAAAAAAATAGGAGGTTGCTGTGGCCACACTTGGAGGTGAGTTAGATCACCAGCTCCCTCCTCTACCAGAGCAGGGAGGGCAACCAAGCAGCAGGAGGTATGTGGATACTTGAAGTCACTGGAGGAAAGAGAGACTAAATGGGATTCACACAGAGATGGTTTACATCCACTGGGGCTGTGGACACCAGTTAGGTCATTACCAGAAAAACTGGGGAACCAGACAATACCAAAAAAAAGAAAGAAGAGTTGGGCCATCTCAGATCCTGACCCGGGTAGTATCCAGTCTGGCTAGAAAGATGGGCTGTGTGAAAAGCCAGGTCCTTGTTAAGAATGGCGGGCTTAAAAAAGAGGCTTTTA
>PVKM010034686.1:0-15476 GCA_004027735.1 Carollia perspicillata
AGCCATCCTAAAATTTGGTGGTTTTAAACAGCAGCCGTTCATTTGTCACATGCTTCTGCAATTGGTCCTTTGTGCCGATCTCAGGCGGGCAATCTCTCTGGTCTGGGCCAGGTTTGGCTGCTGTGTCTGGGGCCTCTCCGCACATGAGCTCCCTTTCTCCACCAGGTCAGCTGGGGCTCATTCACTTGGAAGACATGTTCCAAGAGTATTAAGCTAGTGGGTCCCAATGCATACTACTTTTCCTGTTTCTGTTTGTGTTACTCGTGTAATTATCCCATTGGTCAGTTGCAAGCCACAGGCTGAGTCCAAACAAAAGGGCTGGAGAAAAACTTGACTGAAGTATCTTCAAAGTTGCTATGGATCTAGGGCGGGAAGATTTTGTGACCATTGTTTAAATCTACCACAGAGACGAACCTACCGTAGATTCATAGATGGTCTAATGTATGTAATATGTGTTACTTTCGTAACCCCATTTTACAGATGAGGAACTTATTTATAAAGAACCCCACCAAAGTTTCCAAGAGCTCAAAGATGATAAATAATGACACTAACATTTCACTATTTCTATCTGACATCAGTGGTCTTACATTTAGACCATACTGCTTCCCAGGTGCTCTGGAGAAAACACAAGTTTGCTTTACTTTACAAAAAATTCATAGGAAATAACAATATACAATAGAGGCAGAAGTTTACTTCTCGTATTGAAGTGTGTGTGACATTTTGCTTACTTAGCAGTCAGACTAGACGAAGAGCCAGGCCACCTCCCCACCCTGAGGTTTTTTGTTTTGGAGATCTTGATTTTAATAACTGAACATTTGGGTCACTGGTTTTGTTTCTCTCCCACGTTTTAAATTTTCACTCTTATGTTTTAATCCACCAATGAGGAAACCATAGGTCCCATGCTCAACCCCAATAAAAGCAAAACCCCAGACCCCTTCCCTTTCCCCCGTCCCGTATCCACAATCCACAGACAAAAACAGGCACAAACCAGTAACGCGTTGCCCTGGACGTCACAATAGCTAGGATGCCGCTAGGCAGTCGAAATTCCTCAGCAAAGGGGAGGTGGCATTAGTATTTAATGAGCTAGAGTTTCAGATTTACAGGATGAAAATGTTCTAGAGAGCAGTTGCACAACAATGTGAATACACTTAACATCGGTGAAGCGTGCACTTAAAAATGATTAAGATGGTAAATTTCATGCTGTGCATTTTTTTAACCACAATAAAAAAAAAATGTAGTTGAAGCACATTCCTTCTCTTCTCATTAGTTTCCTGAGTTCAAAAGCTCAGCCTTGCTCAGTGAGTTATTTAATCAATGAAGTCTCCGGTTTTACTGAAAACATTGGTGATGACAAAAATGATAGCACTTAATACCACCAAAATTTCACACTTCTGGCCATCTGCTTTTCAGGGTAAGTGAATCTCGAAGACAAATTAACATGTGGCATATGAAAGAAAGGCAGAAAAATTGGGACTCTGCCCAGACCTTCAAAGACTCGCACTATCCGTTCCGTTTGAAAGCGGCTTTCTTACATACGGGCAGGTCCTTCACATTTCGGGCCAAGCTATTTCTTTATACAAACAGTCTCCTGCAGTCCAATTCATCCCGTGTTCCTCTGTTACAGTCATTCAGCCTCAAGCACAGCAACCTGCATGCCTCTATGGCTACATCTGATCACACTCCTTTCAGATGTGGCTTTCACACCCGACTTATTCGTCCTCGGCATCGTATAGAATAGGCTAGAAAAAGCAATAAAATGGAAACCTTCCTAGAGCCAAAGAAATTGAGTTCTTTTGTCCAGAAACCTTTAGGCCAGTAACCAAAGACACCCTCGACATTTTAAAACAGAACAACAGCTGCCGCAGTAGCAGCAGCAGGACCTGGGAACATGTTAAAAAGGAAACTTTGTCCAGCCCTGCCCCTGGACCTATGGAATCAGATGTGCTTGGATGGGGCCCAGCAATCTGTGTTTTCACTACCCTCCTGGTGAGTTTGACGCTGCTGAGACGTGGGAGCCACGTCTTTACCCCTAAGGACACAAAGGCTAAACAAAACCTGTTTTCAAAGTGGATGTGGAAAGAGCGACAGCAGGTGGCAGTGTTCGACTGTTCTGTCTTCTCTGAGCCTGCACTCCCGCAGAACAGATCGAGTGGCCACACTGAAAATGTATCACAGCTGGCTGGTCATATAGTAAAAAATACATTTCATTGCTACTTTTGTTTCCAAAAAGGAAGACAAAACTTTTTTTTTCCTCTGAAAATACAGAATCAGAATGCAGAAGAACTTTTGGGACATTTAAGTTGGAGGCATTTTTTAAATTGCATTACATTGACATAATAATAATGCCTGGACTGGCACCTCTTAAATGTATTTGCGGAGAGTCAATAGAGTTTTCATTCCCCCTCCCCACCCCCAGGCTACCCTATACTCTTTTCCTCTATTCTATGAAGCCTTGACTTTGACCTGACCAATTTACATGTGTCCCTGGTGTGAACACTGAGCTTAAGAATAGTTTATATTTTGAAAAGGGCCCATTGTGGTACAAGCCAGAATTCTAATCACGGCCAGTGGGATGGAGTTGGAAATGAACTATCACTGCCTTAAGGGATTTCATGACATTTTTATAATTTCACAGTAAGAGAGTCAGGCTTTCCAAAGCAAATGATTTCTTTTGCCACTACTGAATCCAACACCAGCTGTTTTCTGACCATCAGGGGCTACAGAGATTCAGCCGCCAGTCACGATCTGCCTGGAGCCTTCTGGAAGCCTGCCCTCCTGACCCTTCCTGGATCACAGACTTCGGCCTACGGCACTGCCCTTGCCCAAAGCAGCAGCAGAAGACCTATGCTGCTGCTCACTGTGGCCTTGTCCCCTGCACCACATTCTTTGAACAAAGTGGGTTTTTTCTCTTTTATTATTATACCCCAAAGAGCTTTGCTCGATAAATAGCTCTTTGAACAACATGTATAGTAGCATGCAGTGCCTTCTCAGTGACAATGGCTGCTGCTAGCGACAGCAAACAGGGTCAAGCTTCCTGCTGCCTATTATCAAAGCTTTGTTTTCTGATGTTCTTTTATCTGTAACATCAGTTCGTTCTGGTCAACCATCGGAAGCTATGGAGGCAGATGCCACGTACAGACAGCAAATGTTCAGACTTCTCTGCTGGCAGCATGTTGGACGTGTTTTTCCTGATGCCACGTTACGTTTAATGTCGAGCTGCTGGGGGAGAGTAGTGCATCGGTGCCTCTTCAGATTACGATCCTATCTTGTCTAGGGATCACGTTTCATATTCCCCAAGCCAAGAGTACATGGGGTCTGATCCACGGCCAAATAATGTGATTCTGGTACATGGATTGGGATTACTGGAGCTAAAGTGGCCTGGCCATGAGGCATACTGTAAGAACACATGTGCTTATTCGATCGCATCCCATGTCTGCAGCGGCCGCCCTGCTGCCAAGGCCGAGTGCTACTAAGCACAAACCTCCCCTCGGCCCCCACGTGAGTCACAAATTTGCTTTCACTCCAAAAGCAAAACGTACCAGTGAGAGAGGCCCAGTTCTGCTCAAGACCTCCAAGCTGTCAGTTCGTGTGGGGACAGAGGCTGCCTTCCCGCTGATGCAGCGCCCCAAATAATGCCAAGTGGCGCCTTCGGCCTTCTCACAGGTGCAAGCTATTTCTTCCTGAATGAATCACCGATTTGATGCTCAGCTAAGTTCTTTGTGCCACTCACTGTTGCTGACATCATAAACACTCGGAGGCTGCAAAGCTGTACACTTTGTTCCAAACATCTCAAAGGAGCTTTTAGCCTACGTATCTGCCTCCTTATATGGCAATAACTGAGCTCTGAACCCATACAGAGCCCTGGCTTTGAAAGGAACATGGACTCGAAGGCAATATCAATGGTCAAAGACCTAGAGTAGCTCTTTTATGTACCTGGTAAAAATATATTTAATGCAAATACACAGTCAACTACCTTTCAAATGGAGTTATGTGCACGGGACCACCAGGGGCAGCTCATGAGCCTTAGCAGCAGCTCAGCATTCAAGATGGAAATCTACTTGGTCCTAAGTGAAAACTCAAGGAGCCAGAAATGGTTCTTGGGTAATTTTACCCTTCCAGTGGCAATCTCTCTTATATAAAGAGTGGGAGAGGGCCTCCTATATTACTGAGGTTTAGGGTGCAGACATTTTCCATCCAAATCATCCGGAGATGATTGTATTAAATCATCCTCTATTAAAAGTTTATTCCTAGCCCCTACCACAGATCTACTGAATCAGAATCACTAGAGTTTGGGAACCCTGGAATCTGTATTTTATTATTTTTATTCTTTAAAAAGATTATTTTCAGAGAATGGGAAAGGGAGGGAATAAGAGAGAAACATTGATTTGCAAGAGAAACATCAATTGTTTGCCTCCTGCATGCCCCCAGCCTGGCAGTTGGCTTGCAACCCAGGCAAGTGCCCTGACTGGGAATCGAACAAGTGGCATTTTGGTTTGCGGGATTATGCTCAACCCACTGAGCCACACTAGTTGGGCCAGAATCTGCATCTTAAAGAGATTCATGGGTACTTTTCTTGGACACTAAATTGTGTAAATTGATTACCTAGAATTTTAAGAGACTTCCATTACTAACAACAGTGAAGTTCCCTGAAGAGTTATCGTGGGGTTATCACAGGGTTCTCATACCTTCAGTTAAATCCTCATACAGAATCACACAAATGCAGGTGGTTGGTCCTACCTTGCATATATTGTCCACCAACATACAAATCTCTCAGAGGGCAATAATCAAGTCGTTTGCTCCCTTTACACTTTCAGCAGTGACAATGACAATGACAATGCTAACTGTAAGCAAACAAGACGTACAGTCTTGTAAACTGGACATACAATAAGGCATAAAGTAAAACAGGGCAGAAAAACTTATTTGAATTTACTGTGTTACTTTCGAAGGCATGGCCCACTTGTATTCTGTTGGGCTCCAGAGTAAGCCTTCCCCGATGGCCTAAATGTGCTGAAGCCCACAAGGGCACGGCGAGGTTGATGAGAGGGCTTCGCCGGCCGTTGGCACACTTCTGTTAAGAGGACAGTGCTTACAGACTGAGTTGAAACTTGGGCTGATCCCAAAGAGGTCCAAATGCTGGAAGAGGTCCTGGCGCGTACTAGGTGTTCATTAAATGCTTGTTGTATGAAAACGAGAATTGCGATTTCACTGCTTCTCCCTTTTCACTGACTCACAGCCTTCTCTACATCGCCACCCAGTTATTTATTCTTCCCACCCTACATATTTGCTCTAATAAAAAAAGCCTAATAAACAGTAGTAATACTTAATTTAAAAACATCCCGTTGTATTAAGTAGTAGAAGTGGTCACAGTGAATTCTATGAAATATTACTTGCTACCATTTAGACAACTTCAAGCATTAGCTCTAAGCCGAAATCTGTATCTAAGGTGATTAAGTCGTAGAGAAAACCAAAATGCCCCAACTGCTAGGAAGTCCATATGATACCCTCTACAATTTCTTCTTTTTACTTATGGACACTGTCTCAAATCTGATCATTGAAAATAAAAAATGCACACGTATTATAACATGCAATTCTAATGCCTCTCTCTATGAAGAGTGCAAGCTCAGTGAAGACAAGCACTAAAAATATACTTAATACTTCTTATAGGCACGAATAGGCTACAGAGTTTCAGCAGCTCAGAGACAGTTAATAAATACCAAATACTGGAATGAATGACAGCCAGCCTTAATCCTGGCCCGAAAAAAAGTAGCCAGAAAAAAGTACTCATGCCAAGATGGGGCTCCTGGATGGTAAGTAGGTGGAATCAGTGGTAAGCGTTTGAGTAAATTCTTGCTAAAAAATTTATATATATCCAGAAGCAAATTCATATTCCAAGGACGAGGCTGATTTTGGACATGCTGTATTTAGAAAGAAAAAAACAGAAATAAAAACCAGAAACTCTAAATGGAAGCAAAAGGATTTGAGACAAAGGTATTTGCACGCATTCAGCCAGCTTCTCCTACGCCTGCTTCAAGTGAATGACCCCTTCCCATCCTTCCCACGGGAAACAGGTGTCTCCTGCCAATTAGGATTTAAAAATCAACAGGGGCTTCTTTAGAGAATGATGACAAGTCTAATTGCAAGAAGCAGCTGTAGAGCCCTTGGCCACCCTGAGGCGGGGTTTATTAATCCCTGTTTTGCCGGGTGCCTGGCACCAAGCTGGGGTCAGCCCCCTGTCACAGGGTTGAAGCCCTAAAATGCAGGGCGAGTATTTAATGACCTGAGCTCAGCAGGAGGGATTAGAGTGCCCTGCACTGATACTGTCATCGCACATGTACAAGTCAAGCGGATGTACTGTCCGCGCATCAGTTTAAAGTGCTGCCACCACGACAGAACATGACCAGCGTGTTTACACAGCACTCTGGGAGTGACTCGGTCTCCCTGTCTCGTGGGCCTGCCCTCAGGGCTCCACCCCTGGACCTGTACCAACCGCCAAGGACCTGGTGGTTCTTACAACTGTGTCCTCAATGTGGTCAGTCAGTGACATTTGCTTTTGTAAACATATTTATTCTTACAGTATGTCATCCTCTTTTGGAAAGACAAAAACTATTAAGGTAGTATAGTACATTATAAGAATGGAATTGGCAAAGCAAGACAAACAAAAAAATCTATGCATTTGAAGGGCCAGAGAATACAGAGCTTAAAAAGAAATTAAAATTATTAACTTGAAAGAGTTTGCTGAGGTTTCCTAGCTGCAGAGTCCTGCTGTGTTTCCCAGAACTCTTCGCTGCCGTGTTCTCCAGGCAGCATGCACGCACCTGTACGCTCATGCGCTTATTTATTTACAGTCAGACCTCTCACCTCCCAGACAGCCCTTCCTGCTCGGTCCTCTCTGTGCTTCAGAGATGCTGCCTTCCTGCCAGTGAAACCCTGAGTCCAAATGGGCTTCTTTGAGGGCCTGTGTTATTTGCTTGTCCACCCAGCTCATTCCTTATTGGAGCCCAGATGTTCTGAGGGTGCATGTGTGCTTTAATTGTCTTGTATCCTTATCTTCTCACTCAGTACCTACTATATAGTAAGTGTTCAATCAATGTTTCTTTAAACCCTCACTTCTCGAACCAGGAGGCACGGAATCTATCTGCCAAGGCATTGCTAACAACTGCCAAGGCAAACATATTGCAGTCATGCAGTTCTGTGGCCATCTAAGAAGTCATTCCTTTAAAATGCCAGTGCAGGCAGGAAAGTCCAAGAAACATTCCTCCAGAAACACATGCAAACATTCATTTTGGAATGCCTTGGCATTCTCTCATAAGAATAGCTCAGAGAGAGTCTGGCAGAGAGGAATATGAAACCAGGGACTAACATTTGCTCATAGAAACTTACAGGCCTTAATATAGGCAGTGCTGAGAGTTCAAGGTCAGGTGGATTAATAGGGTGAAGAGTTGTCAGTAGAGAAATTCTGTAAGTTCTATGAATACATTAAAGTCCGCTGCAGAAGCTAGTCCCTATAGCAATGAAATCCTTTTTAGTTAACGATTATTGGATTTTTACTTTGTATTACCTTTTGTTTTGACCAATAGAGCCCAAAGAGGAATAAGGTCTTGCCTTTGCCTAGGCTGCTTCCAGTAGGGGAGGAAAGGACTATACAGTGAGCATTAATGGGCGGAATTTTGTGTTTGCACAGCAGAATGGACCACAAGGTGTAGGGAGGTGATTGCAGTATGAGCGGGATTTTGCGAGCCTGAGATAAGGATGTATCATGTTCAGAAGACAAGAAGTGTGGGGAAGATGAATTAATTGGCATGAGCAATGGGGAGTACAGGTGATTATGGAAGACCAAATGAGGTGCATGTGAAACCCAGCGTCCAAACGGGCAGAGAGGAGGGTGAGTTCAGGGTGCTCGGTGCCACACTGTCATGCTGAGGAGTCTCCCTATGGCCTCCCAAGAGATTCTGGGGTCTTGTAAACAGATTTTCAATGGGCCAGCTCACATGGTATGCATTAGGGGGTGAGAGCAACTTCAGGTAACAATTTAACATTGTTAATCATCTTGGCAAAAAGGAGTTGAGATCTTCAATCAGGGATAGGGCCAAAGGAATGAGGTGAGGACAGAGATTTAAAGAACATTTCAGAAGTAGTATTGATAAGTCTGGAGAGGGGAGAGAAGGAAGAGTCAATACTAAGTCCAAGCTTTACAGTTTGGAGAATGAGGTGGATGGTTACAGCATAAACGAAAATAGGGAATCTCAGGTGAATTTGGGACAAATTAAGTTCAGAATTCTTCAGTAAAAATAAACTTGTAAAAAGCAGACAGATTGTACATAGAAGTCTGAATTTATACTTAATAAAGAATGTTTCCCAAATAAAATATTTTAACATTATGGGTCATTATGTAGAAAAACAAGTCTGCAGAAGGTGATAACAAATTAAAGATTTGTCCTATAATTTCAAATAGTGTGTAGATAGTGTAGTAAAAGAAAAAAAAACAACACACTTTATCTCCAGAATAAAAAGTTGAATTTATTGCTTGAGTAAGGGAGAAGAACTTAGCTAGTCTTACTGAGCAAAGAGAGATCTCACACAGGGCTTGGGGAAGAACAGGTTTGGGATGATGTTGGTGACAGAGGGGGCGTGGTTTGATTTTAGAAGCCTGCTCCCTAGAGTGTTGCACCACCCAATGGCTGGCTTTGAGAACATAAAGTGCCACTCATTGGCTGGTTTTTGAGTTGCGTGCACTGCCACAAGTCCTTGTTAACTGATGAGGCAAGTATAAAATCAGCCCTAGTGTTTGCTTATTACCACAGCCATTTGACTGAAGTTTTTTGATTAAATGGGTTTAAACTTAGTTTCTAGTCTTTACTGGTTAGCGAAACCCTAGACCATGCAAACCTTTCCTGGGAGCATGTCTATTAAATTATTCTTAATAGACGCGAGACCAATTCATTAATGAGTTCAATTTCGGTCCATTTCATCACATTACTGCTGTGAAAATCTAAAAATAAAAAGCATCTCCACTTTTCAGCTTCTCATAACGATGGGAGAATATCCAACAAGCAAAAATGTCCAATATTGCCAAGGGTTTTGAATGCGTGTGCTGTTACCAATTGACCTACCATCATTTGGCTAACACCTAACACATCTTTCTAGTTTGCTTATCCTTGTGGCGATGCGCTGTCTTGCTCTATGAAGGAGATGTCAAACTCAGTACTAAAGTGAGACAACAGAGATCCAGAATGGCTCCTCACTGAATTTAGGGCTATGTACGTCTGTGTGCTGTGGGCTTCCTTTGCAAACTACTGCTTGTGCTGGTCAGACTCCTTAGATACTTGGAATTCTGAGGTGATTAGGGTGGGGCACCATTCGGTCCCCTTACAGCTGATGTCTGGAGCTCTGTGTGTTTCAGCTGTGGCTCTGGTCCCCACGGGCTGCCCGAAGGCTTGCTAGGTGGACGTCTACACAGATGTCTAAGCCACAGGCCTTCTCTGCACTGGACTGACAGAAGGCCCGGAGTTTTGGAATCCACTACACTGTTTATATTGTGATGTAAGATTTGGAAGCTGTTTTAGTTTTTCTTTTAACATGGCTGAAAGGGATCCATTCCACCTCAAAAATTATTAAACTGGAAATAGCATTCAGTTCCAAACACCACGTAGCTCTTCTTACAGCACCTCTCCCAGGCATTGCGGAGGTCTGTGCTCCAAACTCTCCCCTCCCCCACAACTCCGGGGGACCAGGCCTCCTTCCTTTGCTGTTTGGCCCCTGGCCTAGTAGACAGCTTGACCTGTAATAGGTGCTCGATGGTTTTTGTTGAATAAGTGAACCGGCAGGTTTTTAATGCCACATGCCAAAATGTTTTTCATTATGCTCATTTCCACATTCCAATCAACTGTAAATACTTTTAGAATGCCCAAACAGGAAGAAATACTGGAAACATTCATTTCTTAACTCCCTTATTTTACTTTATAAGGGTTCCTGAAAAACAGGGTGGAGAGGAAAATAATTTTTTGATTGTCTTGAGGGTATTATTCTAAGTGAAATAAGTCGGACAGAGAAAGACAAATACTGTATATTGTCACTAAGATGTGGAATTTATAACAAATACAAAATTGAACTCATAGATCCAGTGATCGGTGGTTGCCAGAGGTGGGGGTGGGTGGTGGGGGCTGAAATGAGTCAAGGTGGTCAAAGCTACAAACTTGCAGCTCTAAAATAAATCAGTCATGGGGGTGTAATGCACAGCATGGTGACCCCAGTTAACAAAACTGGAAGTTGCTAAGAGAGTAGACCTTAAAAGTTCTCATCACAGAAAAAAAAATTATAACTGTATGTGGTGGTGGATGTTTTAATAGACTTATTCTGAAGATCATTTTACAAGATGTATGAATATCAGATTGTGTTGCTCACTTAAAACTACTGTGTCTATTATATCTCAATAAAAAAAAATCTGAAACCAGGACCAGGGGATATTTCTCTTGATTCTAATTCAGTGGTTTCCTATCAACCCATGCTGGTCTGTTTGTACTTATTTTTAACTTTTTTTCTATCAGTCCCAAACAGTTTCTAAACATCAGTTTTATATCAACTTGAACTACTTAAATTTAGTCTCCATGTTTTCACTAAAATCAAATTCAGAGAACAGAGCCTTGTGATCAGGTTTTTGCTGGCACTGAGCCACTGAAACATTCTCCTAACGATTGTCATTCGCTACTGCTCTCAGCTTTTCCCCTTCTAGATATCACACACAACAATGTCTCCAAAGAAAGGAACTCTAATGAAAAGGAGAAAAGGGGGACAAAAGATAAATCATGTAAGTTGAAGTAGATTTCAGACTTGATCGAATCTCAAAGTATCTGAGAAACCCATCGTCACCTATGCTACCCTGGCAGCGTCCAGGTTTTCCTTGACTGGAGAGCCATCTCACACATCACAAGGAGTGATTCCCATCACTCTTTCCTTTCTCGGGCAGGAGCAGGCTTTGCAACTGTGGACCTTGGAGATGCTCTTGTTGGCGGGGGTGGGCAAAAAAGAGGACAGTGTCTTCAGTAAGAAGGAAATAAGCTAGAATATAACTGCATAGGTATATTTTGGCATTTTTACAGGGTGTTTGTAAACGAAATCATACTTTGTGGAAACTAAAACTTTTCTGCTGCTAAAGAATTTTGGGATACATATTTTGTAAGTGAAAAGAAACAACTAAAGTACAAGCATAAAAATGTCCACAACACCTCACCCACTGTCAAGGGCAGACACTTGGCTGCTGATATGAAACCGACAGGCTCATGGCCTCCCTTTATACCTTAAAATGGAACCCCAACTTGACTTGAACAATCTAAAGGACATCCGTTTTCCATTGCCTAAACAACTTAAGTAGCTGAAAACAGGCAGTGGTACTTACTTGCAGACATTAGAATCTCCCCTTCTTGGCCCACGTCGTGCCCGCTGCTCTTGCCTCCTCTGACCAGCATTCCCACAAGAGCTGCTTGAGGATCCTTCTCTTCTCTCCCAGGCAGTCAGGCCCTCCTTCCTCTGAACACGCACACTTCCTTGTTCGAACTTCCACTGAAAGTTAGAAGTGGTTCGTGCCTGTCTCCTCACCCAGCTCTCTGCCCTCAGGTGCGACTAGGAGCAACTTCAGGAACTGAGTTTGACTTGGCTTTGTAGCCCTAGTCCTTCCAGTGCCTGGCACTGAGGGGTGCTTCATAAATGCTTGGGAAGTGAGTCAACAGCACTTCCAGGAAGCGCTGGCCAATATAGTGATACAGGAGCATTACCTTCGTTTTCAGTAATAGAAGCATTACTCTTTCTGGAACAGTATCAACACCCTCAAGTCACCTGTGACAGTCCCTGCCTGAGGATACTGTGCCCTCCAAAGTACGCTGCGGCACGCTGTTTTTAGATTCCTTTCTTTCTACCTTACCCAAACAACATATTTTTGTTTTTGTAGTTAACTTCCTTTAGAAGAACCTCCACAGAAGAAGAGCTCTTTAAATATTATTTCATTTAACATCGCAGCAATCATTATGAAAAGGGTTCTTAAAGGTTAGCGTTGGAAAGTGGAAGACTCAGGTAGGTAAATAATTATCCATAGGTATCAAGAATCACTGTAGGATTTGGAGCCACGACTTACTCTGAACTGTGCTCTTTTGAATTGACTCTGAATCATTTTGCTTTTTAATCTGTTCGTAAGTGTCAATGCCAACTTCACCCAAAAGTAAGGTAGCCAGCCTCCAAGATGAACCCTAACTGACTGCCACATCCAGGTATTGACACCATATGTAGTCCTCTCCCATATTGTCTCAAGGTCAATGTGTGTGATCAGGACCCGGCAAAAGGTATGTCACTTCTGAGATTGGGTGGAAAATACTGCAGCTTTCATTTGGGGCATTCACTCGCTAGCTCACTCTGTCTTTCTGTCTTGGATTTCTCACTACGAGCCCAGCAAGCTGCATATTGTGACCAGGCTCGTGATGAGGCCACATGACGAAGAACGGCCATGCAGCCAAGAGCCACGAAAGAACCGATTCTTGCCAGTGATCATTTAAGTGAACCTGATCGAAGATGCTCCAGCTGGTCCAGGCTTCAGATGCCTACAGTCCTGGCTTTCAGCTTGATTGTAATCTTGTGAGACACTGAATGAGAATGACACAGTTAAGCTGTTCCTAGACTCCTGCCCCTCAGACATTATGTGAGGTAGTAAATGGCTGATGTTCTAAGATGCTAAGTTTCAGAGTAATTCATTACACAGCAATAGAGAACTAATAAGCAGGGTAGACAGGTACATTTTTCTACATCAGCTTTTCTAAAATAGTTGGGTAGAGGAAACTTGAGTCTCTAAAATTATACTATTTAGCCTCCTGCCTGACTCAGCTCATATGGTGATAAAGACCTTTATTAGGCTACAGTGTTAATGTTCAAGCCTTGTTGCTAGTGTCTCAAATATAAAGAAAAAAATAGGCCAATGCTCTGTTTCTCAATTTCTTAACTGGGGGGCAAACATTCCTTCTTAAGCCCTTGGGTCTTCCCAGAGCTCTGGCAGGTGGTTATTTATAGCTGAATCTGAGTTATTACCATATAACATTCCCACATGCAGTTTGCTCAGTACTTACTGAGCAGCCTTTAATGATGAATAGAGTGAGAAACACCAGGCAAAGAATATGGTAATAACAGTACATAAATTTTATTTTCATTTAGCATGAAAACACCTGATTTCCTTCAACACTGTAAACATGTCACATTATTAGGCAGTGAAAGGCTGATGAATTTAGATGTTCATTTAGACATTGTTCTGAGTGGAAAATGTACTTTAATCCCACTTGCCCACACTATTATGGATAATTTTACTTTTGTATTATTTTGCTCTGGTCTTTTTTAATTAAAATAAAAATCCCAAGAAGAGAAATCATTTGGATAGTTTTCTGAGGATGGGATCGGTTATTTAAAAACATTACACTTCTTATTCTCCTGAGAACAGAGGCAGCCTCAGGATAGAACACTTTGTGGTCACGTTGGCAAATGTCCTATGTTTTGTAGTTTATAAACATGATTAAAACTGTGTTCAGAAGAAAAATCTGATAGACTGCTTTGTTTTTTTTTAAAAAAAACACACACAAAAATACATCATGTACAATTTTGCCATCAATTAAAGAAAAAAAATTACAGGGAATGCAATTTATGCCCAGACACAATATTAAAAAATAAATACCTACAAGCTTAAGTTACTGCCCTATGAAAAGTGTCACAGACAAATATGTCTTAGCAACATTCTTAATACCGTCAAACTCATGAGTCATTATTTCATTAGCATAGTGTGTTTTTTAGCACCAAGGTTCTATCAGTTGTTATAGCAGAAACTCCTACTTTTAGGGCTTATCATTCATCTGTTTAAAAAAAAGTTCTGGTCCACCTAAAAGCAAAGTAAATAAGCTCTCAGTGTAGGTGCCAGTATGAGTGTTTTGAGAAATGGGGGAAAGAAAAAGAAAACCTATATGCTCCTAACTACCAGGCTGGTTTCAAGTGTACAGAATGTTGGAGATTTTATGTGATTCCTTGGTGTCCTTTTTACTGAATACTTTGAATGCATACAGGTGAGACTGCAATGAATCAGAGTGACAGGCCAATAACTTTTCCAAAAATTAAGGAGTAGTTAGAGGACTTGACATTTAATTGTCTAAGTTAGTTCTAAACGACATTTCACTGATGATCAGGTGATGCGATCAGGAGGTAGGGATGGGGTGGGGGAGGCTCTGACACTGAGATGCCAGTCCCGGAGGGCTGTGTTCTCAGGAATTATGGACAATTTGTAGAGTCACATAAAGTGAGGTGCCAGGATTTGTCCAGAGCACTGTAATTCAGAGAGGCTAATACCGTCGTGCCTTGGCATCTGTGGGGGATTCGTTCTAGGACCTCTCGCAGATATCCAAATCCGCAGATGCTGAAGTCCCTTATATAAAATGGCATAGTATTTGCATAAAACCTGCACATCTTCCTATGTACTTTAAATCATCTCTTTCTTACTTACAACATGTAACACAATGTAAAAACTATGTAGGTAGTTGTTTTACTGTATTGTTTAGGGAATAATGCCAAAAAATCTGTACATTTCAGTGCAGGCACACTGTAGTAGTCCCAATTACATAGTATATATTAGCCACAACTTAGTATTTTCCTCCTGAATAATTTGATCTGCTGTTTGTTGAATCCTCAGATGCGGAACCCATGGATATGGAGAGCTGATTATATTTGAAAGTAACAACTGTAAACTACCAAATGGTAAATTATCATAAGGCCCCTTTCTTTTAAATGAACAGTTTCTCCCTTCCATCCTGCTGTCCCCAGATCTCTTGGCCACTGTGTAGCTGGAAAGAACAGAAAACCTAGGAAGAGAATCAGGAGTCCTCAAGCAACTCTACATATGAGTGACCAACTCTGCTCTCCTTTAGCCTCCCAGGCACTCATTGGAGGGCACGCTTTGAGCTGTTTGCTCCAGGAATCGCCATTTCCAATTGATTATTAGTGCACACTCTCTTGACTGCAAGTGATAGAAGCCACAGTCAAAAACTTAAGGAAACAAATAGGAAAACAAAAGGCTGATGAAACTAAAAATCCAGACAGGATTATTGAGTTAGTTGAAGCTCTGGCTCCTGACATGCTGAAACTAAGTGCTCCAACAGTGTCACCGGGCCCGATCTCCCAGCTGTTTCCTCTGCGTTGGCTTCATGTTCAGTGAGCAGGGAATGGTAGTTTCTCTCTCTGTGATAGGAATGACGGTCCTGGTGTTCCGGACTGACATAGCCAGAAAAGCTCATGACCCCAGAAAGACACTATGTCTCTCACAATGGATTTGAAGAAGAGTTGAGGGGTGAAAGTTCATAGGTCCCACATGGTTTCCTATACCTATCTTTGGGCAAAGAAATTATTCTGGCAAATAGGATGGAATATGCTAATTGGCTAGGACTGAGCCAGATGTCCAGAGGGAGAGG
>PVKM010034687.1:0-15480 GCA_004027735.1 Carollia perspicillata
ACAAAGGCGAATCACAATTTAGCGACAAGTTTTCACACTCATTTGAGGTATTAATTATGTAATTCTCTTTCCTATGGCATTATGTCAAATCACAGTTAATGACCGCTTGCCAAAAGAAATCATCTGAAATGTGGTTTCTCACTATGACTAAGAATATGAAAATTTACCTTGTCCCATTATTTAAGTCACTCTCACTTAGAGCCAATTAACAACACCGTCATGGAATATTTCCCACATTTCAGGGGAGTTTCTGTGTGATGCCCATGGTATGTCAGTGCCAATAAAGACTGCAGTGCTTAAAATGACTCCTAACCACACAAAAATAAAGCTACTGAGGACTATTCTGGTTCTGGAGACGAGTCAACTTTCAGGTGTCCATGCTGATATGTGGTATGTAAATAATTACTGTGCCATCGGTAGTGACAATCAGTATGAACTTGGGCAAGTCGTTCAAAACACCTTCAGACACCAGAGTCCTCTTCTGCAAAGCAGGACTGGCCAGAGCCGTCTCTGCACAGTGACTGTGAGTAGTAGAAGTGGTTGTTTATAATGTGCTGCATGGCTTCTGTTGATAACGTGAAGAATGGAGAAAGCACCCTGCTCTGGAGCTTCAGCTGCACCAGAGACTCACGTCAGCAGTGGACAAGCTGAGATTCATCCCTGATGGAGACCCTCTGCCTCTGCATCAGCATCAAGAGTCAACACAGGCATCGGTTCCAAGATCACGGCACTTCTAGATTTCACCCCCAACTTTAGTGGAGGGGATCCACACACCTTGGAGTGAATCTATACCTGCCTTCCCATACCTCTTTGCCTCGGTTAACAAGTGGGCAGGGAAGAGCCCCAGACCCTCTGGCATTGCTGGAGGGATGTAAAAGGGGGAAATCACCCCAGCATACACGTTGACGTTTCCACAGAGTGATAAACACAGACTTACCACATGGACCAGCAAATCTACCCCTAAATACACGGACAAGCAAGGTAAAAAAATACATCCACACTAAAATTTGCACATGAGTGTAGCACCATGACTTACAACAGCACAAAAGTAAAAACGGGCTGAATCTGTCAACGGATGAATGTGTCCTATGCCGAAAGTGGAACCTTATTTGAAAATAAAGAGTGAATGACTGATACATGTTACAGTGTGGATGGGCTTCACATACATTGTGCTAAGTGAAAGAATCAGGACAAAGTAACCACATATTCTATGATTCCATTTGTAGAAGATGA
This sequence comes from Carollia perspicillata, assembly GCA_004027735.1. Classification (NCBI taxonomy): domain Eukaryota; kingdom Metazoa; phylum Chordata; class Mammalia; order Chiroptera; family Phyllostomidae; genus Carollia; species Carollia perspicillata. Next base: position 1,234 of record PVKM010034687.1, read on the forward strand.
AGAGAATAGGCAATTCCATAGAGATAGAAAGTAGATTAGGGTTTTCTATGGCTGGGAGTGGGGAGGTAAGGGAGAAAATAGATTTTTTAATGAGGTATTTTTATTAAAAATATGTTCAGTTCACCATTATAAGAGAAACAGCTGATTATGGAGTTATTTTTACAATGCCCTTCTATTAAAATTACTTTAAAATTTTATTAAAATACTGAAGAAAACAATAATGAATAAACATGATTGTTATATAAGCCCAGGTATACAGGCAATCAGCATAAAATAAGAATTATTAAAGCAGTTAAAATATTCATAATATAAGTGGCATAATTCAATGGTTGTAGGTTTATTATGTGGTTGACATAGTTCTCAGAAATAACTTCATTATTTTACTTTTTGATTGATGTATAAGTTTGTGGCTGTCTAATTATTTACTAACTTTATATTTCAATATTACTAACTTACAAATATTAATTAGCAAGTCAATTAAAATCTAACTTTCACTATAAAATTGCTTATAGTTCAAAAATATAATTTTTTACAAAATATGTTTAAAATGTCATATATTCTATTAAAATACATGCCTGCTCTTTATTTTATAAAATAAGAATAAATATAATAGCAAACATGCAGTAGGAGTTTTTATTTTTAATTTTGAAGAATGCTTTTACTATTACATATAATTTCTGCTCTTTGCGATACCTCAACTCTCATGTCTTCTCTGCGGGCTCCCCCACCAACATACACACAGAGTGACAATCTTCCTCCCTTCGTGCATATGAGATCTTTGCAGCACTAACTGATAGGAATAGAATTCCTAAAGTCGTTGGTGTTAAAAAAATCAGTTAAAAATGGAAGCACAAACAATTAAAAAGTCTCAACCAAAAGAGAATTTTTTTGCCTTCCAAGTGTTCATAAATACTCCTGTTCATTTTCAGTAGTATCTGTCAAACCCAGGGCACCCTCCAAGTGAGGTCATCGTAGAATTAAAACACATGCATACGCTCTTAGCTTGTGAAGGCTTGTCTGAATGGTTTCATTAGAAGGATGTGTCACTACCAACTCTTGGTCTGATGTAAAACTGAGTTTTGAAATGACACATAGTTCCTGTATTCTCCAGTTAGCCGTACATTTCTGTTGGGCTTCCCCTTCTTTTCTCATCATTTGTGGAAGGAAAAAGAAACCAAGCAACTGGAGAAGGCACCTAAAAGTGGAAACTACTCTCTCATTGTATTCAGAATGCTCTCTCCACCTATTCTAGGTATATCCGAGGTCTGCACAGCTCTCCTGACAAGGAAAACCAGCTGAGGAAGTCTGGGCCCAGGAAAGAGCACCAGCAGGCTGCTGCACATCCCAGAGCCATGCTGTAGGTAGGGCCCTGCCTGCAGAGACACACACTAGCAATGGGTCCAAACTTTCGGCATCTCAGGGCCACATTGGAAGAAGAGTTGTCTTGAGCCACGCGTTAAATACACAAACACTAATGAAAACTGAGGAGCAAAAAAAGATCTGTGCATAATTTTTGTGATATCTGCCACCACAGACTGGCAAAAAACTGCTTGCGTGTGGCCCGTGGGCCACAGGTTGGACGCCCCTGGAAGGAACCGGGCCAGGGTGATTGATAGACCTATAGGGTAAAGAAAGCGTTTGACTGCTAGTAGGCGATGACAAAATAAAATATCTTTCCTGCTTCACAACCAGTCACGGGAAATAAAATAAAAGAGCTACACTGTTAATTAGAAGAATAAGTATGTAAAAATTGTATACTTGTGTCCACTGCTTATTTTTATGATTTGTGAAATATGCTTATCAAAGGGGCAGTGGTTTGAAGCCAGACTTCCACATAGGGAGTCCCTGATCTCCTGCCACCTAAAGGACATTAAAATTGTCACCGTTTTGTAGCTCGCCACCCTAGCTTACCTATCTGAATCTACCCTAGCAGGATCATATCTTTCTACTGAAACTGGAGTAATACAAATCTCTAGTCCCTTCACATACTCTTCCTACCCTCACATACGAAGTGTGACAGCTTGTGTGAGGCAGTAGAACAGGAAGCTACAAATGTGCCGGATTAATGAGCCGGGAAGAAGGATCTTGACTTGCACAGAAAAGTCAAGAGACAGAGAGATCTCCAAAGTCGGGACCACTGGTGCCTAGAGAAAGCACCTGGGAGGCTCTGGCATGAACTCACTAGAACTTCTGGTGACACGGGACATCCAACTGCAGTGTGAATACTCCATCAGAAATTGCATTTCTGGAGAGTTCTGAAAAAGGCACTAATAGGAAATAAATAGTGCATAGTTGTTTATTATTACATTTTTTGAAATATTCTAATTAATGTGCTTAAAAGTGTCATCTGTGTGTTCAAAAATGCAGGTAGAAAGTTTACCTGAAATACTATGACACAGTGTGATGTATGCAGTTGGCGGAATGCGAATGGTATTCATATAATTGAAATAGTCCATTTTCCTTTGGGTTGATTTTTAAAATCAGCAAGACATTAAAACATGTATTTATTTAACAAAAACAGTTTTGAAAAAATTTTATAGCAGACAAAAATAAGAAAACATCACCTTTACAGTTTTATAATCTTGGTACTACATCATGGAATACAAATTCTATTTACCTCTTTTATGTCAAGTTATTCCTTGATGATGAAATCATGCTGATGAGAAAGGTTTGCTTTGATACTTTTCTGATATGATGTGAATCACCAGGTGTAGGAACACATGATTAATTACCACCTACACACTAACTACCACCCAGTTATTTTGAAAATCACAATTTCCCTTCTCATTTGTCAGATTTGCCACCCTAGAAGGAAATTCCACCCATTATCTTGAAGAAAGATAATATTCTAAAGAAACTTCTCAAGAGAGATGCCAATCGTTTTCAAATAACCCTTTGTTTTTTGAATTTGTTTTCGAAGGGAATTTTCCTGTCCTTACGCGCATGTGCGCGCCTCTTATTGTAGGAATTGGGCTTAGAAACTAAAAGCATTTTCAGGAACCTGTCATCAGATAGGGAGATGGAGCCGTCAAATACATCTAGTAGGAAGAACTTCACTGGGGATTTCCATAATTACCTGAATTATGAAGTCGTTTCATACCATGAGGTCATGGTGTGAAAGGACACTTTACAAAGTATTTCCTGATCTTTCGTCTTTATTAAAGGTTACATTCCCCGTGTGCTGAACTTACCTACTTTCAAACGTTAGATGCGCGCGACAGTTAGAATCCTATTGGGCTTGCGTCCTGAGGCCGGTGAGGTGTAGAAAGGACAAGGAACTCTTGAGCTCCTGTGAGTCACCGTTAGGTGCTGGGGTTCACGCTGGGGTTGACGCGGCACCGCGTATCTCACCCACCACCCAACACAGTGTTCGGACGCACAGGCTACACCGGTGCTGGATGGCATCATTCACTGACTTATTTCTTTTTCTTAAATTAAAAATACATGCATATTACAGGTGTTAAGGTGCTAAAACTTGAGCATTTCCTCTATGTGCACATTGCTGACAAGCAGTCAGGCCTGGTAGTAATAACATCGGGATTGGAAGTGGGCAAAGGGAATGCGTGGGGATGGAAAGATGCTTGACTTTGGGTGGTGAGGCACGATGCAGCGTGCAGACGATATGTTATCGAGTTGTACGCTGGAAACCTGTATGGTTTTGTCAACCAATGTTACCCCCAAAAATTCAGTAAAAAGCATTAAAGAAAATGTAGCCATTTTTATAACTTGAACCTTTAATATTTTCCATAATGTTTACCTAATGGACGGGTATGTTTATCATCGTCTTAGAGGATGGGCATTGTAGACACAGGGAACAAAAGAGAAGAAAAGCTAAAGCAGCACATAGAAATAACAACAAAATTTACAGGTCCATAAAAGTAACAGTCTCTATTTCAAAATTCGTATACAGAATTACGCAAATAACATGATGGTTTGATGTAAAGCCTGTTAGGGGACAAGACATATATTTTATTCAAATGTAGTATTTTCATTGTCAACAGCAGGAGCAGTAGGATAAAGTGATCAGATAACGATTCTTTGTTAAAGGAAAGACTTTATAAAATCTCTGTGCTGTGTGGATGTACCTAATTCTATGGTTTATACACATCTCACATTGATATTACATTGTGTTCCGCTCTTCTTACTAAATATCCTCCCAAATTGAAAACATGTAAAGTTATTGTATGTGGAAACATATTTTTATAATCTATTTCATCAAATTTCCAAATACGGCTCTACACAATTTGGAGTTTTTGACTGTCCATTTAAAACATAAAGAGTTTGCTTAGACTCTTTCTGAAAATGACTGCTTCCTCGTAATTTGTTGCATTTTCTGTTGTCATTGAGAATAAGTAGAAAGAGAAGGACATCAATGCTGACAAAAGAATAAAAGTACAGTCTTAAATGTTTTTATTCAAGAGAAGACATTTTATGAATTATTTAGTGAGCGCGAGGGTCTATCATCTTTGAAATCTATAAGCAGATGTATGTAGTAGCATTTGTAAAGGTTTTATTTTTCTTGTTCAAAACTCTGCTCTTTTCATTAAAAAATACCATAAAATGTTGAAAATATTTTTAATGCCAATATGTTAAAAATAATATGTAATCTACTCACTGAAGAAATTCCAAGAGGTACTTGGTATATTTAAATTATATTTGTCATCAGTCTGTGATCTTTGACAACATCATTTATCTTATAAGCTATAGAATTCAAATAAATGTATTTAATATATTCATATTTTTAACTTAAAATAGTAGTTAAGAAGGTTGTTTATTAAAATTTATTTTAAAAACTCATTCATAATAAGTTCAACTTTTCGGTCCCCATTATATTACTCTAAAATAAAACTTCATTGCAAATCATATCTTAATCAATTTTAACAAACCTAACCTTGGAGGAAAATACATTTTAGTTTTTTACCATAAAATTGTTTAGAAAAATTATTATGCAAATACTTGATGTGAACTAAGTAACAAAAAGAAAATGCTTTAAATAAATTCATGGACCTTAGACCTTGTGAGAATTGTGCTAATCTTATGTAACAGGTAGACAGGTACTTTTCTTCCTATTTTAAGAATAATAAAATTTTTACACAAGGACTCACAGCTAGTATGTGACAGAGATAAATCTATGGTATAATTTATGTCTCCTGAATTTGTACCAGCCTCTTTTTAACTACAAAGAGCTGCAGTTTTCTGGAGACTTCATCCTTGATGTCTAGAGTATGGGGTTCCTTTAGAGGGGAGATCTACCTACACACTAGGATGCTTCGTAAGTAAAACATACTTTGGGATATGCGGTGTATTTCCTTCAGGCAAGTAAGTATCGTTATATAAGAAATTATATCGATAAAAATTTATTAAAAAAGCATAAAATGTGGTTGGAACTCCTGGGATGGTGAATGAAGAAACTGTAAAATATACTCCTCCATAAAACCCCTGAAAAAAATTAGCCAAAATTGCCAACATCAACTCTTTTAGAACTCTTAACCAAACGCTTAGAACAATCCAGGGAGTATTTATTCAAGTAAAATGGTTGAGACTTGCCACTCAGGTCAACTATATTCTGATTTATTTATTTTTGCCTGTTTGGTTTATCAATTAATGATACAGAGGTGCTGAAGTTTCCAGATAAAGCATTGGATTTGTCTGTTTTGACTTTCAGTCCTATCAGTCTCATCTCATGGATGTTAACAGCCTTTGGGTAGGTACACACATGTTTAGAATTTTGTGTCTTTTTGATTACTGACCCCTTTAAAATTATGTCATCTTTTCAATCCCTAATAATCTTCCTTGTTCTGAAGTATGCTTTGTCTGCTATTAATGAAGGTAGCATAGCTCTTTTGATTATTGTTAACAAATTGAAAATCAATGAATGTACCATCACAGTAAGTTAAAGAACAAAATTATACATTCAGATTAACTGATACAGAAAGATCACTTGATAAAAACCAAAACCCATTCATTGTAAAAGAAAATCTCAACAAAGTTGGAATAGAGGTACTTTCTCAAAATGATGAAAAAATCTACAAAAAATCCTATATTAACATTATTCTTGATGGTGGGATACTGGACTATAGGGAACAAGGCAAGAATGTTCTCTTTCATCACTCCTATTCAACATCATAGTGGAAGTCACAGACAGTGCAAATACAAAAAGAATATTATAAAAGTGTGGAAATTTAAAGAGAGGAAATGAAACTGTTTTTATTTCCAGATAACATGATTATAGTTAGGAAACCACATGAAATATAACAAGCCCCACACAAATCCCAAAACAAAGAAACAAAAAACTGGAAAAAATAAGTTATAGCAAGTTAAAGGATACAAGAGCAATACAAAAATTTTTTCTTCCAAATATATCAGCAGTAAATAATTGAAATTTGGAATTAAAAAAGAAAAGCCCTAGCTTATAATTAGCAGCAAAATTCTTTAGTTTTTAGATGTAAATCTAACAAAATGTGTTCAGATTCTTTTGCAGTAAATTTCAAAATACTAATAAATGCAATCAAAGAAGATAAAAATAAATGGAGGTATAGTCTATCTTCATGGATTGGAAAACTCAAAAGATTCTGGGTCTCCCATCCATAATTTTCTCATTTCTCTTCAGTGAAGATCTTAGAAACCAAGTCATATCCTCCTAACTTGACCTACAGATCAATATAATCCCAATGAAAATTCTATCAAGCTACTTTTGAAGATGTCAAAAAAAAAAAAATCCTAATTGTTTTTGGGGAAATGCAAAGTCTTAGAATAACCAACACAATACTGAAGAAAATAACAAAGTCGAACAACTCAAATTATATGATTTTAAGACTTACAAATCTAGAGTAACTATGACAACATGAAATTGGCAAAAGAGTAGACAGATATATCAATAGACTAATTAATATATTAATGGACTGGGGAATAAAGGGATGGTGGGGTGAGGAGCCTCCAATTGCCACAGTCCAGATGGCTGATCAATGGGCAGTCATATCTTCCCCGTTATCTCCCTCAGCAACTCATAATTGCAAAAGCTGGCAGCAAGCAATGGATAAGCAATGAGTGGAACAATGAATTATTAAAAAATTCAATGAAATGAGTTAAAGAATTTCATCTATTAGGATAGATAAGTGACATAGATTCATTCACAGGATACCTATACGGCATTAATTAGTAAATCCTAGATAATTCTTTAAAAGTTAATTGCTGATTATAGGAAATTATTAAATATCTTTTATAATGACATCCATTAAAATTAAACCTTGAAAAATATTTAATAACATTTTAATTTATATGAAATGATCTGCTAAATAAAAAAGTTGAGGTATAGAACTGTAGATAGAACACAAAATACATATTTGTAGAAGGTATAAATAAATTTGCACGCACAAGAAAAATACTGGCAGTATTTTTTCGGGGTTCTTAACTATCTTTAAACTGTGCACTTGTTCTTATATGTATTTTTCTGGGGAAAGAGGTCCTTCAGATTTCATTCTAGTCTCAGAGGTTTCCACAATCTAAAAAACTTAATGATTATAAAAATTCCTTTCATTATAAGGAAGGCTTAGGGATATCAAGATAACATTATCAAGGTTGAAAAACCCAGAGCATCTTGAGTCTTGAAGGCAGGTCTCCGGCCTCTGTGTTTTGTGCCTCCGGCCAATTCCTGTTGCTACTCAGAGGTTTGAAAATATGTGATTAAATTACATTGAATAGTTTAGATAAAACTATAGATTTCTTCTGTCCATTTATTCATAGAAATTAAGTCCTGAGAATGCTCATTTTTACCTGTAGAACTCACATAATTTTTTTTCCTTGTTATTTTCTCTTTGAATTTCATTTTCAAGATTGCGTCATACCTACTATTTGCTGGAAGTGTTCACATTTTGCTTTTGGCCACAGATACAAATGCTTACTTGACCAAGTGGTCTTCCCATTATATATGGATAGCTATATAGATGATATAGGTGACATAGTGATAAAGATGTAGAAATATCTCAACACTAAATTTTTGTTTACAATCTTGATTAGTTGACTTGATTTTTAATTGATAAAGCAAACTTCATCATAGCACCTATCTGAATTATACTGATTGCAAGTTACTTACTTTTGAATAGTTGGGATTTCTTATCTACTAAAAATAGTAACCTGGTTCATACATTCTTGTGACACATAGCCTCATGTTAAATTTCGAGTTACTGGGAATTACTGGAATAAAATTATATATCACCTGGAATTGGTTTGGGCATGAAGATAACACCTACGTATATAACCTAATTGTTTCTTTTCTTTTTTTTTTTTTTTAACGTTGGGCCATTCAAACAATGGCTGCATAATTAAGATGCTTTTGGATTCACAGTTTCTTACTCATAGCTTGATGGCTTATGCCAGTCATACCGATATTTGTTGATATTACTTTTCATGTAAAAAAGTGAAGTAAAACATGGGAATTTGAGAAGTTACCAATGTTTCACATTCTCTTTCTAAGTATTATGATGTAATGTGAAATTTCTCCATGAGTGAAATGCCAGAGACAGTCATATTTGACAACTGATTACTTAGGGAAGGTGAGGTTGTTGATCAAAGGAAAGGATATTCATAAGCTGATGGCAACGGCCAACATGCACTGACTGGCGGCCCAATTAAACAACGGGAACAGCAGCTCTTACTCACGGAGACATTCCCCGGCCCACATGTGTCATCAAGGAAAGTGTTACCTGCCATGTGAAGAACGGGAAATGACTGTGCACCCAGTGTAGCACAGAATTAGGAAAAGAAAACTGTTCTGAATGAATCAAGCTGAAATTCAACCAACACTAAGATACAACGGTGTATGTTCCCTCCATGTTTAGGCCAATGAATAGGTCCTAAGACAATGAACTCATGAGACATTTATTGTTCTGTATTTTTTATTTGGCATATTTTAGCTTTCATGTGAATTTTAATTGTTAGTCTTTGTGAATAGCTAAAGCAAGACAAACTTTGATTCTATTTCTTTTGGTCATTTCCTATGAAGGAATGAAATAGTGACAAAGGTACAAACCAAACTCTCCCTAACTCTTTTCCTTCCTTCTCTAGTCCTTGTCATTATTGCACAGTCTCCATCCCCTCTACCATCCACTATCTGGATGACCGTATGTCCCTGGGACAAGTCAGAGTGCCTCTAACCAGCTCAAATGTCCCTGTGTAGTTCTAGGTGCAAGTCCAGAACAGGCAGACTACATTGTCCTCTGCAGGGGGGCATGATACCAGCCAATCAGAACAGAGGCCAGTTACAATGAATGATCTGCTATTGTGTTCTTTCTGGTAACGTTCTATTTGAGAGTGGCATAGATTACATTTGACTGGGGTGACTCCTCCCGCCTTCTTGAAATTTCCCTTTCCCTTCTTTTCCAGCACACAACATTCTTTTGGTCATAGCTCTTTCTCATTAGGTGTTTTATTCAGTTTCCTCTTTTTGTTCCTCTTCTTCTCCCTGAGTGTTACCTTCTGGGATGCCTTAAAGTTTAGCCATCAGCAGTTTTTCCTTCTCTGTCCTTTCACCTAACCTTAAGGCTGTAGATATTTTCCATGTGCTGACCACACTTATAGTGCTCAGCACCAATGGCCTTATTAGGCTCGACTACACGTACAGACCCAAGACACTATTGAGAAGCACATTTGACATCAGTCTGCTCAGAAGGTTATCAGACAGAAGCTGCAGCATGCCAGCAGCACAACACAATATCAAACATTCCAGGCAGGAGTAGTTCTTGTAACAGTCCACAAAACAGTGCATAGAGCCACCCAGAAAATACACACTCAGATGACAATTTAGGTTCATGGAGGCAATAGCACACTGGGCACACAGAGGAGTTTCTCTGGCTTAAAAGCCTAATGTCAGACAGTAGCCGATATACCAATAGGCATAGCTTCCAAAGGCCCCATAGGAGACATGCAAGGTCTGTCTGGAAAAAGTCCAGCCATTGTTAATATAATAACAGTGTGCATAACATCAGTGTAACCTGGCAACTAAGGAGAGTGGACTGGAATCAGCATGTGTGAACAGTGATGACTACACTGTATTGCTTAGTGGCGGTGGTAGATGCCTTTGAGTAAGCATGTGTAGTTTGTGGCCATTGCATTCAAAATGACTGAGCATGTAGAGCAATGAATCTGCATCAAATTTGGCTTTAAGTTGGAACATTCCTCTGCAGAAACTATTTGGATTATTCAGAAGGCTGGAGCTATGGCAACTGGTGATTGGCAGCTTCATAATTACAATGCACCTCCTCCTGCATCACATCTTGTGCAGAGTTTTTGCTAAACATCAAATCAAACAGGTGACTTAGCCGCTCTACAGCCCACGTTTGGTACCCTGTGACTTCTGACTTTTCCCAAAACTACAATCAATCACCTTTGAAACGGAAGAGATTTCAGACCACAGATGAGACTCAGAAAAATACTGCCCCGATGGGGCTGCTGATGGCAACTGGGAGAACTGTGTGAGGTCCCAAGGTACCTACTTTGAAGGGGACTGAGGCACCATTGTCCTGTGTACAATGCTTGTTGTATCTTGCATCTTCTTCAGTAAATGTCTTTATTTTTCATAGTACATGGTTGGATACTTTCTGGATATTCCTTATACACATCGTAAGAGTCGCTGGCTTTCAAGAAAGCCCAATGTATAACCCTATTGGATATTCAAAGTTCCTTGTTCAAATTCAGTTTACAAATTTACAAAATAGGCATAATGTCTATTTTAAGTAACATTTCCTAGAGATAGTGTTTAACTCTGATCAGGTTACCCTTGAACCATACCCAGCAGGTTCACTGAAGACCAAATCTCCATGCGGAACTGGAAAAGTTTTGTAAATAGAAAAGGCTTAACTTTACCTACAACTCTTAAATTTCTATTTTCTGTCTAGACATTTTCTCTGAAGTTCACACTCATGTAATTTACTGTGTCTACTTGACATTTTCTCTTGATTATTTAATGAGCGATGTCAACTAATAATACCCAAATTCAAATTCTTGATTTTCCCCACCAAACATATTCCTCTAGCCTTGCCAATCTCATTAAATGCCAATATCTCCCTAGAGGCCAATGTTGAATTATTGGAGCCATCCACAACTTTTCTTTACCCCTTACACCTTACATCTAATCAGCAGATACAGAATATCCCCAAACCAAGTATTTCTCCCAATTGTCACTGTGATCTCTCTACCTCAAATAGCAACTGTGTGGCTATTCAAGGACTTTTGGAAACATAATACATAGTGCTATGTTATTAATAGCAGAGCCCAAGGAAGAAACACATTCATTTTCCTTTTTTTCCAGCAGAAAAAGGAGACTCCCCAAGAAGTTTACAAAAATAGCTAGGAAGCCAGTTTTGGAGATCCAGGTTGATGTAGGCTTTGGCAAAATAATTTAACATAAAATAAATACACAAATTCACTCTACAGACATAGGTTAGTGAGGCCTAAGAACAAGTAAACACCATTTCTATACAGAATCTATTTATTGACTCACAGATTGTGTATGAACATTTTTTGTAATTTCATAGCACCCACAGAGCTAGCTAGCTGTTCCTTTAGCTTCTTTGGCACAGGGAATAAACTAGAATCCTTTCCTTGGCTTAGAGTATATATTCCTTTTTCTAAGAGCTATTTTAAAGCTTCTCCTTGTAACACTTTCTCTCCTTCAATAAGGTGCATCCCCAAATCTCCATCAGAGTTGGCAACAGGTCCTGGACTTCCCATATATGTTTCCCTATAGAAAATTCAAACTCATGTGCAAAATCCCTCTTAGATGCAGTTCTAAGAACCAGAGATTACCCCCCCCAAAAAAGAAATAATTCTAAACATAAATGCCAATTGAAAATTACATATGCATAAATCACCTTAAAACCATTTCAGAGCATAACATTTATCAGGATCTATTTTTAAAAAGGTAATTAAAAAATTACTTTCAGAATGATACCGAAACCATTATTTTATTTAGTTCAGCTGATTGTATTAAATGCATCCCACATTGTTTAAATGTGCAAATGTGAGAATTTTCCAAGGTTTAGTTCTAGATCATACATATTAAATTAAGAATAAAAATCAGACTAATAATCTCATCACAAAATTGTCTTCATTTACAGTTTCTCTTCCATCAAAAATGCTATGATAATAGTCCTATTAGTCAACTTTTGTTTTATGAAAAATCACTCCTAAGATCGGCAGCAGAAACAATAACAATCTACTTATTATTGAAATCTACTTGATTCTGTGGGTTCAGCTGGGTGGTGTTCCTGGTCAGGACTCCTTTGGCCCATCTTCACAGTCAATTTGGGCAATGACCGAGAGAACTAGAATGGCTGGATAGTTGGCTCCTGCGTCCCCATGTTCTCTCAGCCTATAGGATTCTTGCCTGTACTTACTCAGACATTGACAGAAAGCTCCCAGAGGTCAGAGACAGCAAGCCCCATGCACAAGCACTTTTCATTTGTTTTGTTTTCTTGTTCAGAGAAAGTCACATGGTCAGAGAAAGTCAGTGTGGGAGGGGAGTATTCAGAGGCATGCATGCAGAGAAGACAATTTTGGCTACCAATTTGCAAACAATCTCTCAGGAGACATGCTTAACATGGGTGAGATTATAGTAAATAAATGGATAAACAGAGAAAAAGGACAATGAAAGTCTTATTATATATAAAATTTATGATGGAAGTTCTTTCCTTTAAGCTCTGAAGTGTAATATTTCTCTTTTCATATTATTTCTTTTCACTTGTATGTTTAATTCTTATTTTATGATGCAACACAATCCATGAGTTTAATTTTGGCTTGACATACTTCTTAAGTAGGGAAAATTAATTCTTCAACCGAGTGTAAAAAAAGACAAGACTGGTAATTAATATGCATATTTTAATTTTACTTACCTTCTTATGAGTCCAAGAGTAATTAATATAGATATAAAGTAATCACAATTAGTACATAAATTTTAGATGTTATTTGAATAATCATTATTTTCAACTATACTGACATACCTAACTTGTTTATCCCTGAAGCTATCTCAGAAGCCAAAGACATCTGAGCAAAAGCTAAGAGGCAGTAACATCTATAATTTCAGTTAGATATGATCACTAAAACTAAAAATTCCATTATTCTAGAGAGGATTCTAAATTTCTTTACAGCTGTATTTATGGGCTAATGATGTTGCTAACCCTTGTTTAATGAAACAGTGTTATGAAACAGATAAAGACTCTAAATGAGTCCACAACTGCCAGAAAAAAATGAGGTAATGAAGGAGAGAAAGTTTGGGGCATGTGGCCCATTTCCATTTGGAGCCACCTACAAAGCCTGAAGACATAGCTGCCAGAACAGAATGTGATTAATAAAGAACATGGCCTACTTAAAAAATAATGCCAAATGCAACTGCACTGTATGGGCTGATTACCGGGATCCAATCAGAAGCTCTTGAGTAATATGAGAAAACTCGGTGCTGGGCTGCTGTGTGCTGCACTGTTTTTCAAGTTCAGCTCAGTTGAGACTTGAAGGTTGGCTTCTTCACTTTTATACAACGAATATAAAATTCCACTCCAAAATGCTGAGTTTCTTCAGGAAGATATTTAAGCAAGGTATGAGGTATAATCCTGGCCAAAATCTGAAATATTAAAATAAGACAAAATTGTTAGCTAACTAATGTTAAATCCTAAACCCTGTCTATTACTTTTGGGGGGGGGGAACTTTGCTGATTCTATAACATGTAGTTTAAGAAAGGTAGAGAGCATTTCATTCCTAAGTAGATCCAGCATGAATCTAATGAATTCACTGGAAGGTTTTTCTGGAACTTCTAAATAAGACTGATATCACTTTGTTTCATCTGCACATCATATGTTATAGGAATACAAAAGCCTTAGTATTTAGAAAACACATTCCCATTGGATTTTCACATGACTGTATAAGTGCAGTAGTTGAAAAAGGTCACCCAATAGATAACTGTGACTTAACAAGGGGTAGAATTCAGATCTTTGCATATCCCAAAACATTATTGTCAAATTTTGTGTAAGCTTGCACAGCAAAATTTTAAAAAGGTTTTCTTTTATTTCTTATTTTACAAAACAAATCCAAATTCTTGCCATGAGATAGGGTCTAGATATTGATTTCGTCTTTATCAAAATTTTTGATATTCCTTGTGAACCTTCAATTTCAACATGAAATGTACAGAGATCTGAATTTTTATTCATGATAATATTTATTAATTATAATATTTTGTTATAACTCTCTTATATAGAATAC
>PVKM010034688.1:0-15474 GCA_004027735.1 Carollia perspicillata
ATTTCTAAGCTTCTGCAAATGACTTGTGGGATGTTCCTTGATTACAGTTAAGAAACAGCATCGTTTTATTGCATTGAATTCCCAATGGACCGCACTGAACCCTTGGAGCTGACGTGACAGATAGCTCATCTCCACATTGGATTACAACACCAGAGTAAGGTTTAAAAAAGACACCTAAATCCAATACATCCCATTAAGAGGGATACTATAAACCCACAAACAGAGCGCACTGGAACATATTTAATTAAAAAAGAATTAACCTAAAAAGTTAAGAATGTAACCACTTAAAATAAACATAAAAGAAACAACAGAGATGGAAAGCCATGGAAAATGTCATACCCATCGTAAAACACATTGCCTATTTAAATAATAGTTGCACACATGAAACTTTACTGATGAGAATTTTCAAGGACTACATTGTAAATACTAATTTATTCATGTGATGAAAAGATACTTACAATACACAGGGATCTTACCTATACCTATAACATAGGGTTTATAAACAGCAAAACCCTGATACTGAGACATCTCCTGAATTTTTACAAGCACTGGAGAATGTTATTTTAAATGTGTGCACGAGCAGGGAAGATCTGTATCACTTCTCGAATTACACCGTGTCCTCTCATTCAACTGCTTTCTCCCAAAGGCAGCCCCTTGCAAGGGGGTTCTACAAACAGGAGGGGCCCAGGTGCTCAGCTCCCCGCCCTGACCAGTTCGACAACCCTAAGGTTGACTCCTGGTTAGAAAACCATTTATCTGACCCAGCACTTTCACTGTATAACTGAAGGGACAGAGACAAGTGAGAGACAGAGAGAGAAAGAGAGAAAGAGAGAGAGAAAGAGGTCCAGCAACTTGCCCAGAGCCATGCAGGAGAAGCCAGCCGGAGAAGCCAGTGGCTCTGAGTCCTTGCCGAGAGTTTCCCCTATAATACAACTCTGCTTACAAAGGTACTTACTCCTATCTTGTTACAGTTCCTAGTTCCTCTTATTATGAATATGTAAATGTGCCTAATTTATGGGTGCTTTTAAAAAGTATTTTAAGTAGAAGCCTATTTTGAAAAAAATTATGAATATGCATGACAAATTTTTTGCGTCTCATACATTCCTGGGACAATCTATCTTGGCACTTCATGAAAAGATGCCTTAACGAGAAGCCACAGAAACTGTGCCGAGGAGGAACCTGTGAGCTCAGGGGGGCTTACCTCTCAGATCCAGCCTGTTTTATGGTCCACAGTTGTCAACTTAGATATGGGGGAGATTCACCCCTCAAAGAAATAAATTAAGACTTTTTCCTAAAAGTAGATGGCAAAGGCAGTAAAATAACGTCTTCAACATGCTGAGAGAAAAGTGACAACCAAGAAATTGATACTTATCCAAAGTATCATTTAAAAGCAAAGACAGCATAGAGACACTTGAAGGCATATAAAGATGAAGGGAATATACCAGCCAAGGACCTTGTTTAAAAAAAAAAAGGAATCAGCAAGAAAAATATGATCACAGAAGATGTAGAATTTGGGACAAATATGGCTGTTAAAATAGCAAGTAATAACTCTAAACTACAGTAACAGTCAACGGTTGGTCAGAATATACATTAAGACCCTGATGTCTCAAGACTTCTGGCCAAGATGGAGGCATAGGTAGACACACTGTGCCTCCTTGCACAACCAAAAGGACAATAACAAGCTTAAAAACAAAAAACAATCAGAACTGCCAGAAAATCAAACTGCATCAAAGTCAAACAACCAAGGAGTTAAGGAAGAAACATTCATACGGACCAGTAGGAGGGGTGGAGACCAGCAGCTGGAGTGGAGAGTACTCGCAGCAAGGTGGCAGCTGGTGGACTGGGCGGTCCTACATTTGCATGCAGATAAACCAGGAGGAACAGCTGGAGAGCGAGACAGACTGCACAACCAAAGATTCCGGCATGGGGAAATAAAGCCTCAAAACCTGTGACTAAAAAAGCCTGTGAGGGTTATGGCATCAGGAGAAATTCCCAGCCTCACAGGAAATTTTGTTGGAGAGACCCACCTGAAATGTACATAAACCCACTAACCCGAGAATTGGCACCAGAAGGGCCCAATTTGCTTGTGGGTATCCCCAGGAGTGAATGAAAGCCACCAGAGAGTGGAGTAAGTGGCCCTGTTCCCTCTTAGACCCCTCCCCCACTGATAGCATCACAATACAGCAAATTGGGTTGCCCTGCCCTAGTGAACACCTAAGGCTCCACCCCTTACTATGTAACAGGCTCACCAAGACAAAAAAAATGGCCCAAATGAAAGAACAGATCAAAGCTCCAGAAAAAAAAATGCAACTAAGTGATAAAGAGACAGTCAATCTATCAGATGCACAGTTCAAAACACTGGTAATCAGGATGCTCACAGAACTGGTTGAGTATGGTTGCAAAATAGGGGAAAAAATGAAGGCTATGAAAAGTGAAATAAAGGAAAATGTACAGGGAATCAACAGTGACAAGAAGGCAACTGGGACTCAAATCAATGGTTTGAAGCAGAAAGAAGAAATAAACATTCAACCAGAACTAAATGAAGAAATAAGAATTCAAAAAAATGAGAGGCTAAGGAACCCCCAGGACAAGTTTAAACATTCCAACACCCAAACCATAGGAGTGCCAAAAGAATAAGAGGAAGAGCAAGAAGTTGCAAGCTTATTTGAAAACACAATGAAGGAGAACTTCCCCAATCTGGCAAAGGAAATAGACTTCCAGGAAGTCCGGGAAGCTCAGAGAGTCCCAAAGAAGTTGGACCCAAGGCACATCATAATTACATTACCCAAGATTAAAGATAAGGAGAGAATCTTAAAAGCAGCAAAAGAAAAGGAGACAGTTACCTACAAAGGAGTTCCCATTAGACTATCAACTGATTTCTCAAAAGAAACCTTACAGGCAAGAAGGGCCTGGAAAGATGTATTCAAAGTCAAGAAAGGCAAGGACCTACATCCAAGATTTACTCTCTCCAGCAAAACTGTCATTTAGACTAGAAGGGCAGATAGAATGCTTCCCAGATAAGGTCAAGTTAAAGGAGTGCATCATCACCAAGCCACTATTATATGAAATGTTAAAGGGACTTATCTAAGAAAAAGAAGATCAAAAATATGAAGAGTAAAATGACAACAAACTCACAACTATTTATAATTGAACCTAAAAAAAAATGAACTAAGCAAACAACCAGAACAGGAACAGAATCACAGAAATGGAGATCACATGGAGGATTATCAGCAGGGGATCGAGAGGGGAATAGAGGGGGGAAAGGGACAGGGAATAAGTAGCATAAATGGTAGGTAGAAAATAAACAGGGGGAGGGCAAGAATAGTAGAGGAAATATAGAAGCCAAGGAACTTATATGTACGACCCATGGACATGCACTAAAGAGGGGGAATGCAGGTGAGAGAACATGTGCTGGGTGGAGGGGGGAACAAAGGGGGGGATAATGGGACAACTGTAATAGCATAATCAATAAAATGTATTTAAAAAACAATTAAAAAAAAACCCTGATGTCACTAGAAGAAGGAAATGTTGAATAACTACAGACTTTGTTTTTTAAAAAATAAAATAGTTCAGTGCCTTTCAGATTAAGAGCAACCTAAAAGTACCTTTGTATCTTCTAAATCATCTGAAGAAAATGAAATATTAAAAATTATTAATATGACAAAAATCAAGGAAGACGAAAAGGAGGCAAAGAAAACAGTGAACAGGAAACACAAAATATGATGGTAGAAATAAGTTCAAATATAGAAGTAATCATACTGATTGTAATTGAATTAAGCTCATCAATTAAAAAGATTTATTCGGTCTTTTTAATCCAGCCATATGCTGCTTACAAGAGACATATCTAGAACAAAACCACACAGAAGAATAAAAATGAAGAGCTGGAAAACATGTAGCCTTTAAATACTAGACAAGTAGTTATAGAAATATTAATACCAAATAGATTTAAAGTCCAAAAAGCATTAAGACAAATAAATTAAGACAGTATATAATAATAAAAGACATAGTCCAACAGGAAGATAATAAGCATGAAAGTATTATACTTGTCATAGCTTTAAAATATATTTATCAATATATTGATAAAATATCGATAAATATATGATAGATGTATAATTACGGGGGGAAGTTAGTACTAGTTAGATCATGAGAACCCCACATCACAAAAGACTGTATCATCTTTTCATGAACACATGGACCATTTACAAATATTCTCATGGCACCTGGGTTTCACAGAACTTAGATCATACATGTCATCTCTGATCATGACATAATTAAATTAGAAATCAACATGGCAAAGTAGCAAAAACATAACAAAAACATATATTCAGGTACCTTAAAATGAACTCTTAAATAAAGCCTGAATTACAAAAAAAATTATTAAATATTAAAACACGATGTGAATGAAGCTAAATCACTATTCAGAGATGACTTTAAACTCATTAATAAAAAATAGAAAGACTAAATAAATGTTCAACTTAAGAATCTAGAAAAATAAATCTAGAAAAAGGAAAAGCAGGAAAACCTAAGATTGTAATAAAGAAACAGAAATATAGAAAATAGTAGAAAGGATAAATAAAATCCAAAGCTGATTATTGAAAAAAAAAAAACTAGTAAGTAGACAGATTTTTAGGAAGTCTGTTAAAAAATAAAAGGTAATAAAAAGAGGGACAAAAATATACAGTAGATGCTAAACAACATAAGAGAATGCTGTGAACATTATATAATAATCTGAAAGTGTAAAAGAAATAAATATGTATCAGAAAAATATAAACTTCTAAAACTGACCCTAGAGGCAACAGAAAAGATATATGAACAAATAATCATTGGAGAAATTGAATTTGTAATCAAAAGACACTGGAGCAGAATATTTTACAGGTGAATTTACTCCAAACTTCAAGGAACAAAGAAGCAGACAAAAATCTGCCTTATCATCCAGGCAGATTCTGAAAACAGAAAAGCAAAGCAAATTACCTACATCATTTTATGTAGTTGATGAAATCAGAACACCAAAAATACTGGGTAAGTCAGTATAAGGAAAGTTATATAAATGGAAACATAAATGGAAAAACTAAGCAAATTACCAGCAAACTAATTTCAGCAGTATACAAAATAAGTATTAAAAGTAATTATTAATCATTTTAAAACATCATGTCCAAGTAGATTTATCCAAGAATTAAAAGATGGCTCAATATCAGATAATTCTTTAATATACTCATCATTCTGAAAAACTATTAATATATACCATCTTAAAGGATTTATTTTTGCCCAATCATATGGTAGTTCTATTTCAAATATTTTCGAGGAACTTTCATACTGTTTTCCATAGTGGCTGTGCCAGTTTACTTAAGGGATTTTAAAAGAAAAACCACCATCTCAACAGATGCAGAGAAATAAAAGTGACAAAACTCAAATGCTAATCATTGATTAACATGCCTACCTAGCAAACTAACAATGAGTGACTTGTCTTTCTAGCAAATGCTTTTTATTAGAAAGTTGCATAAGAATCATACCTAATAGTAAGACTTTAGGAGCATTCACATTACACTCTATAATTCTTATTTTACAAGCTACTATCACCCCTTCCATCCAATATATTATGGAGAGCAAAAACCTTCAGTAAAGCAATAAACTTTATACAATTTGAAAATAAAAAATACAAAACAGTTACTCACAGATGATAAGACTTTGTCCCTAGAAACACCAAAGAATCTACAGATAAATAATTAAAATAAAATGTTTTTAGAAAAGTTCTTGGGCACAAAGATCGGCATGAAAAATTAATAATATTTCTTTACACTAGTAATATCCAATTTGAAATGTAATGGGAAAGAACATTCAAAATATCAGTGAATATTTCCTAGGCATTTTTATGAGGTAACCTATCAAAACATGCTAGAGGTCCCTATGCAGAAAATTACAAATATTCATTGAAGGATTAAGAGAAAACATGATGAATTGTAAGATTAAATAGTTGAATTATTTGTATTTTCTCAAATAAATCTAAAAATTCAAAATGAAAGCCCCAAGCAGAGTTTACCATGGAACACTACAGAAAATCCTCACATTGGTCTTTATGGAAAACCAAAGGCCTAGCAGAGGCAACAGAGTTCCAAAGCATAATTAAGTAGAAGACTTCAAGAAAAATTATTATATGTCAATAATATCAAGGATTATTATAAAGCTATAGTAACCAGGAGACTGGGGATAGACAAATGAAAAGAATAAAGCATCTAGATAAACAAATGTGCCTTTGTGGAAACTGGGTATGTGGGAGGAGGGGCTGCAGAGATCAATGGGGAGAAGTTGACTGGCCAGTAAGAGGTGCTGGGATAATTGATTACAACTTGGCAGGAGGAGGAAATCTCTACCTCACACCATACATAAAGTTCCAGTCAAGGTGATTAAACATCTAATACAGAAAGCAAACCCCTAGAAGCTTTAGAAGAAAATATACAAATAGGCATGCATAGATATGAGAGAATTTCTTAGACAAGATTTTAAAAAATACAAAACAGAAGAGGATAAAATAAAAAATTAATAAATCTGATTTTATCAAAATACACACTTTTGTTCAATAAAAAAGCATGATAAACAAAATTAAAAGGCAAGCCATGGATTGAAAGAAAATATTTGCTTCATATAATTGACAAATGATTAGGAACCAAGAAATATAAATAACTCCTACAAATCAAGAAAACAAACAAAGACAACCTAATGAGATATAAGGAATGGGAAATGAGCAAAGAATATGAATATGTAATTCACAGAGGAAGAAAACCAAAAGACCAATAAATATGTGTAATTATATCACACTCACTAGTAATCAGGGAGATACAAATTAAAATAACAATGAGATATTATCCGTTCACTTCAGAATGGCAAACATTTTATGGTCCGATACACGAGACCGGTGATGGAGAATATCGGCAGGCAGGACGCTCGTGGCCTACCAGTGGGAATATAAACTCTCACCAACCTTCGAAGAGCAGTTTGAAGGTATCCATCCACGCCCGTGATGGAGCAGACCTCCACCTCAGCTATGCCCTGAGACAGCAGTTCTCAAACTTGACGTCAGAAGCTCTTTACATCCTTAAAAACTGTGGAGGACCCCAAAGAGCTTTTATTTATGTAGGTTACATCTATAAATATTTATAATATTAGAGTACAAAAATGATACACTTTAGAATATTTACTAGTTTTAAGGTAACAATAACACACTTATTACATGTCAAGATAACATTTCTGTGAAAAGTAGCTATACTCTCTAAAACCAAAATATTGGTGAGATGTTTTGCAAATCTCTTTACTGTGTGGCGTAAACATAGCTGGATTCTCAGATCTGCTTCTGCATTTAGCCTGTTAAATCATGTGCTGTTTTGGTTGGAGAAAATTTAGCCTTACACTTGAAATAGATCATTTACCCATGCATGATTTTGTAATAGCGTGGGTTGATCATTTGGAAAACACCAGTGTACCGAGTTATACAGGTCTTCCAAATGTGGACACCCGTCATTTTACAATATCAAAAAATAATGTTCTAGCCCTGGCTGGTGTAGCTCAGTGGATTGAGCGCGGGCTGTGAACCAAAGGATCTTGGTTTGATTCCCAGTCAGGGCACATGCCTGGGTTGCAGGCCAGTTCCCAGCAGGGAACGCATGAGAGGCAACCATACATTGACATTTCTCTCTCTCTCCTTCCCTTCCCCTGCAAAGATAAATAAATAAAATATTTTTAAAAAAATAATAATAATGTTCTTTGTTAACCATATGGCTGATCCGTCAGAAAAAAAGTCTTTACATATTAGGGAATGTCAAGTTCGCAGTGGCAATTTTTTCCAAAATTCTAAGTTTTGCTTGAAAACTCAAATATTATCTTTAAAAACAAACACTGCCAGTACTTTTCCTTGAAGTGGAAGGCTTGCTCCATTCATTTGTGAGAAAGTGTCCACCAGGCGCCCACCAGTTAGCTGTCAGTAGTGTGTAGCCATAATGCGTCTGTCCATCAAGCTTTCAAGTCACAATGTGTTCCATGAGCAAGCAGCTGGGTCAGCGTGCAATTCAACCCCTGGGAGAGTGCAGCAACAGGACTCTAGGCAGACACGCTCCCCCCGTGCACCCAGAATCCTCGGACATCTGTTCAAGAGTTGAGATTGAATAAAAGGAGGAATGTTATCAAACATTTAAATGATTTTATTAAGCACTTAGTGCTTCACCAAGGACATTCTTAAATGAATGGCTTTGTTGGTATCAGGGAGTGACTGGTTGTCCCACTGCTCTCATTCATGCCAAGGCTGCCATGGTTTCTCCAAACATTGTTCTTCCCCATCAGGGCAAATATCAGCACAGTGAAAAGACTCATAATGTAACGTCTCGGTATCATCATGAAAATAGTTTCTACCTTGAAGACCCCCAGAGTGTCCATGAACCACACTTTGAGAATCACTGCCCTAGAGAAACTCTTACACATAGGCACAAACAGGAGTAATAGTTCCACATTGTAGAACAAAAAAGTGGAAATAACCCAAATGTCCATCAACAGAAGAATGAGTAAGTAAAACAGTGTACGGTCATTCAATGGACCACTCGACAGCAATTGATGCTGAATGAACTAAAGCTGTATCCATCAGCGTGAATCATTCTCAACAATGGTGAGCAAAAAGACAGTTTGCAGAAGAATAAGTACAGTATTATGCCACTAATAAAAAGTTTAAATTTTGAAAAGACTATGCTAAATATTATCACATAGTTTATGATTATACTGTAGTAAAAGTACAAAAACATTTATTTTTGTTTAACATTTATGAAAATGATAAACATTAAATTCAGGATAATAGTTTAGGGAGGAAAAGAGGTACGATGAAGGAGGAATTTCTAAGGAAGTTGAATTGCTTTAGGTTTTATATAACTAAAAAATACATCTGAATAGTATGTCTTCATGTTAAGGCTTAATAAAGATGTGTGCTCAGTATACATTCTTCACATTAACCCCTATTTGCGTGTCTTTGAAATCTCTCATGTTTTGAAGTTTTTAAAACAATATTTTATTGTTGTTCAATTTCAGTTGTCCCCATTTTCCCCCATGACTCTCCCCTTCCCTACCCACCCCCGCCTTCCACATTCCATCTTCCCTCCAACCGCTGTCTTTGTCCATGGTTCCTTTATACATGTTCCTTGACCTGACCCTTCCACTCCTTTCCCCCATTGTCCCCCTCCCCTCTCCCCTCTGGCCACTGTCAGTTTGTTCTTCATTTCCATGTCTCTGGTTCTATTTTGCTGGCTTTTTGTTTTGTTGATTAGGTTCCACTTATCGTTGAGATCACATGATATTTGTCCCTCACCACCTGGCTAGTTTCACTTATTAGCATGAAGCTCTCCAGTTCTATCCACGCTGTCCTGAAGGTTAGGAGCTCCTTCTTTCTCTCACTGCATAGTATTCCATTGTGTAAATGTACCGTAGTTTCTTGATCCACTCTTTTACTGATGGGCACTTAGGTTGCTTCCAGCACTTGGCTATTGTAACTTGTGCTACTATGAACATTGGGGCGCATGGGTTCTTTTGAATTGGCATTTCAGGATTCTCAGGGTATAATCCCAGGCGTGGAATTATCGGGTCAAAAGGTAATTTGATGAGTGGAATTACCAGTTCCATTTTTAGTTTTCTGAGGAAATTCCCATATTGTTTTCCATAGTGGCTGCATCAGTCTGCCTTCCCACCAACAGTGCACTAGGGTTCCCTTTTCTCCACAACCTCGCCAGCACTAGTTATTTATTGATTTGGTTATGATGGCCATTCTGACCAGTGTGAAGTGGTATCTCATTGTGGTTTTAATTTGCCTCTCTCTGGTGGCTAGTGATGCTGAGCATCCTTTCATATGTCTCTGGGCCCTCTGTATGTTCTCCTTGGAGAAACATCTGTTCAGGTCCTTCATCCATCTTTTATTTGTTTGTCTTCTTGATGTGGAGTTGTGTGAGTTCTTTATATATTTTGGAGATTAAACCCTTGTCCAAGCTATCATTGGCAAATATGTTTTCCCATACTGTTGGTTCCCTTTTCATTCTGCCAATGTTTTCTTTAGCCATGCAGAAGCTTTTTATTTTGATGAAGCCCCATTTGTTTACTCTTTCCTTTATATCCTCTTCTCTAGGGGACATATCAGTGAAAAAGCATTTTGCAAGGGGCAGTGGGTGAGGGGGGGGAGAAGGGAGAGGCATCGTGTGTGGCAGGAGGACCCGAACGTGCCGTGTATAAACTGTCACGCTGAGGCTAAGCCCTGAAAACCCACAAAACTATTCATAGGAATTAATCTCCTTTCATTTTGTAATTTAAATTCAGTGAACGTCAATCTTCAGTGTAAACTCTAAAGTCTCTCGTAATTAAGAAACTTCCGCATACTGATTTGCCTCACATATTATTTTTTATTCTTAAAAAAGATTGTATTATATTCTTTAAATGTTATTAGTGACTTCTTGATTAACCGAGGAAAGAATAAGCAACCCTTCTGATTCTTTCTTATCAATCTATCTATTCCCTGTTTCATTATTAATAGGACAGTTCCCAGAATATGGGCAGAAAAGGGGGAAGGAAGTTAAACATAATTATAAGAACCTTACTAAGGAGTTTGACATGAGTGGAAGTTGAAGCTATTAGATATTTTAATTTTATGATAACATATCAATTTTATGTATTTATTCTGTTTTACACTACCCCAGCAATTAATTTATAGTTAATTATGGTGCTAAGTATTCCAACATAATTACAAACACCCCGGATATTATTCCTCACAAAAACCTCATATTAAAGACAGACTATTTAAGATGTGGATCAGATGGGGAGGCGCTCTGTAATCTGGCTCAAACCAAAACACCCTAGATACCGCAGTGCTTCTTCCCTGTTAGTTCAACTCTGGTCCCCTCGGTGTGCTTCTCATCCACAGCGACTCAGGAAGAAACAGGGCAGGACTGCACCGGGTCGGATGGGAAGATGTATATTAAAAAGTAACTGTCAAGGTAACAGGATATTTGAAGTGACTTTTGCTGGCCTCAAAGCTAAGGACAAAGATAAGTCATACACACACACACACACACACACGTGAACAGAACTGAAATTGGACCAGATAAGTCCTCAGGGCTCATTAAGAATCAGCCCACCTAGTTTTTACAAAATAAAAATAAAAGGCTAGTGAGAGTAGAGAAGCTTTGGAAGAAATGAACGACCCAGCTGGGTTGGGACCCAAACGATGCGTTGTTCCTCTGTAAGTAAAGGGGCTCTAAGAGGCTGTCTCATGGGTGTTGGGTTTGTCCCCAGAAGGGGAACTGGCATCTCCTTACCCTGGCTGGACATCTGCCTATGTGGAGAGCTTGCTGATCTGCCCTCCATGGGGTGGGGAGAGGAGCGGAGAGGAAGGAATTGGAGAGACACCAAACAGCAAGGCAGGAAGGGGAACCATGCCGAGAAGCAATCTGTTCTCCACCAGTTGGTGCGGCAAAGACGCGGGGCTCTTCCTTGCCTGGCACCAGCGCAGGGGTCACACTTGCGCTGTGCTGCCGACGGACCACGCAAGGGCTGGCCTGGCCAGCCAGGCAACTTCCACTTTCAGCCAGAGGCCATGGGGCACCCCACGGGAGCAGGGTCTGGCAGAAGATTCAAGAAAGAGAGGACCTCATATAAGAAGATCTGCAGGGTAGGGATAAAGCCTTCAGAAAAATTCATACCCCAGGAGAAAGTGCACAGTGTTACTTTGTTTTGTTTTTTGTTTTGTTTTGTTTTGTTTTGTTTTGTTTTGTTTTGTTTTGTTTTTAATGAAGCCAGTGTTAGCCAATGGCCCCAGCAGAGCCCAGAGAGAAACCCCAGCTGGGGTCAGAGACCCAGGATGACCTTTGTCAACTCTCCTGTCTCCTTCTCCCACCCCCACCCCAGAGAAGATGAGCCCAGGGGACAAAGGGGAGCAGTGAAAGAGGAGGGCCCCCACACCTCTCCACTGAGAACTTTCAGTCTGATCTGAAGGGGTGGGGTGGGGTGGGCGGAACAGGTGGGAGAGAGGAGGGGAGAACATGTTTTCAACAGAACTGGTGTGGATTTTTAATAACCAAAGGGATCAGATATATTTTTAAAAATCTGCCTGAAATGGAATTAAAGGCTAGAACTGGAAGAATCAAAAGAAAATCATGGATTACGGTAATAACTGAAATAAACAAAACAAAACAAATCATGTTTTTTTTTTTCATACCCTTACCCAGTTCAGACCATGTAATAAACTGACCGCATAGGTGGGCTCAGTGCTGGGACATAAGCCAGAGTGCTGTGTGAGAAGGCAGGAGCGGGCAGTCCATGGAAAAGAAGCGCAGGGTGAGGAGGGACTCATAAGGCGAAGTGGGGGAGTGCGGGGCGCAGGGAGGCGAGTGAGGAGAGAGGAAGTCAGGACGCAGGGAGGGGAGGGAGGAGAAGCAGCAGCAACTCTGAGTAGCCGTGGGGAAGAGGCCGTGATGCTGCACTGATGCAATCAGGTGGACCCCATTAGACAGATCGACCATCTGTTCGCTCGTTTCTCTGTTTCTGTACTCTTCTGCACTCCTGCACCACCCTGGCCCTTAAAAAGAAGACACCACTCTCAGTGCCAGTCTTTGAAACAAGGCTGAGCTGGAGTGAGAAAGTGTTACGATTCAAAGCACCAACTCTACAGTTAAAATGCCCGAGTCCAAGTCCTGGCTCTTCCACTTAGCAGCTGGGTGCTCAGTCTCCTCATCTGTAAAATGGGGATAACAGTAGTATCTTCCACATAGGGTGACTGGAAGGATGAAATAAGGAAGCTAGAATAATGCCTGTCATTTAGCAAAAGTGCAGTAAATGCCATCAAATGATTCACTAGGCTAATGAACATGAACGTCCTTCAATGCTTAAGTCACAGGTGTCTAAGGCACTATCACGATTGAGTTTTGACTCTATCTAATGCCATGAGGCAAGTGTCTCATGGCAGCACTTTCCGAAGGAAAACATGAAGTGTCCCCACACAGGTGTCACAGAAAACTCAGATGGCAGAGAGAGCTCCTTTGAGAAAACTTCCAATTTACCTGACAAGAAATGTATTCACATAATCGTCTTAAATATTTTCAATATATGAAGCACAATCAAACACATAATACATATATAATAGCCAGTAACTTAGAGCTGGTGCAAATAATGCATTCCGAATAAGTGTACATAGTGAATATCACCCACAAACGGCCTTCCATGTTAACATTTTATTGCTAACCTGGTATCAGAGTTCCTTGAATTATAACCAAGCACATAGTAGGTGCTTCATAAATCTTTGTTGAGGATGATAATGACATAAATTCTGTATATTCAAGGAGGGTTTTTTCCCCTTCAATGAATGATTTCTTTCAAACTGTCGTCTAAGTGTGTTTACCTCCTACACGAGTCCAATTTAGTACCGGGCCATGCTGAATCACTGTCATGAGCAACCTAAGGACAGAATCATCATTTATTTTCTTGTTAAAAATAAAACTGTGCCATGAATTTTGAACAAATCCAATACATGAATACATATTTTGGGTGATCCAATGCCACTCTATCCAATTCCAATGCCGCCATATTGGAAAGCCAACCAAGTACCATCATTCACTTACACTTTCAATACCTGCAGATTGTCTCACATCTGTTTTCCCTTTTCCTTAAAGCAGAGCCTGAAACCTACTGATCAATGCTTTCTTCCACCATTCTCAAGGAAAAGTGTTGAGTCTGTCATTCAAGTGTCACCAAGTCCCTCTCACTTCGTGGTGCCCTACTGACTCCTTTAGGCTGTCAGCCTCAGCAACTTGGAATCAGTCCTGGGAAGCCCTCTCAAACAACTGGGAACAATAGGAGTGACATTAAAAGTTTAATAGCAAAAGGGTACATCTGTAATCTGTCTACTGCAGACACACAACCTCTTGCCATTTGTGACATGTTTAAGTATGGTGTCTTGTAAAAATGACATGGCCCCAGTCTAAAAAAAATGGCAAAGGGGGCCCAGAATAAAGGAACTTCAAAGTGATATGCAGGTTTCGTCTATAAGATTGCAGGAGGGAGGGAAGGAAGAGGAAGAGGGGAAGGAGGGAGACAGAGGCAGAGAAGCATAGGGAGGGGCAAGATGATGGATGGATGGATGATAGATAGATAGATAGACAGATAGATAGATAGATGGATGTAGGTAGATACATAGATAGACAGACAGATATGATAGATGGCATACAGATCTATTTTCAGATGGAATTAACAGCTGTGGGCACTAGGCTAAGAGAGGAATCAAAGCCCAATTGTATTACAAGTCAATTCAAAAGTACTGACTGATTCCGTTTCGGGGTCATAAGAACATCCAGATAATACTAACAATAACGTCCATTTATTTACTACAGTTCACTCTGCCACAGACACTGGGCTCAGCACCTCACCTATGGGCTCGGTATGGATCATGCCATCACTCCTCAGAACCTTTCCAACTACACACACAGTCCAGGCACCACCGAGGGAAGGGAGACACTCAGAGGCATGAGCTGACACACCTTGGTAAACAGGGTTCAGGGGACAAGGTCCAGACTTCTCCCAAGAAAGATATTAGGGCCTCATGAGTAGGAGGGCTGGAATTGTGCCAATGTTGCATGGGTACACAGCAGTCCGTGCTGGCACAATCAATGCCGTGTGCCCATGGAACATCGGGACCATTTCTCTGCACACTCCTTGATTGGCAAGATACCTAATTTCAAAAACTGTACTACGAGTTTAGAAAATGTTTTGATGATATTTTCTAGTATTAATCACCAAATAGCTACACCTATATTTGAGAGTGGTAACACACACATGACAGCAATCCAATGATGCAGGTGGTGGACAGCACTGATGCACAGAGGGTCGTCTGCCCCGGGTGCTGGTCGATGACAGAGCGGAGATCCGTTCCACATCCTGCATCCTGGCTGGGACGCCTTGATCACTCTGAGCCTTGGCTTTCCTCCTCTGGAAAATGAGGGGAGGAGCACTGCTCTCATGAAGTTACTTTCCAGATTAAATAAGATAACGTTAGGTTGAGTCATAGAAAAGTGCTTATACTCCACTGTTTCTCATGTACAAAAATGTCAATTTCCTGTGGTTCATCCCACTACCTGCAAAATGCTTAGCAGTCTGATGCATGGTAAGGACCTGCTCCATAGCAGCGGGATGAGGGAGGAGTTGCTGGTTTCGTGGATCCTTGGCAATAACTCCATGGTTCCCCCTCCCTTGGCCCACCCGAGAATCCATGGCCATCAATAGAGAACAGGGAGCCAGAGAATCAGTTAGAAAAGACTTGTTACAATTGGTTTTGTAACCACAGTTGAAACTTTAGGTCAGGTAAAAAGCTGAAGTGGATCAAAAAACTGTGGTACATTTACAACTTTTGCTATAGCACGGATGGAACTGGAGAGCATTGTGCTAAGGGAAATAAGCCAGGTGGTGAAAGACAAA
>PVKM010034689.1:0-15471 GCA_004027735.1 Carollia perspicillata
AGGTCCCTTGTGCTGCCCCAAACTCCACCTTCCTCTTTCTCAGAGGCTCTGAAGACCAAGGAGGTGTTGCTGTCATTTCTCATTAGCAGGGCAGCAGGCTACCAAACCAGACCTCATCCTCAAATTGGAGGTAGAAGAGCCGTACCTTGCAGAAGATAAAATCCCAATTTGGAGTTGTCCAGGTAAGTGGGATTCACCCAAGCTATGGGGACATGAGGTCCCAGCTTCTTAGTCAAAGATGAGGACCTCTGAAAGGGCTTTCGGGAATACCTGGGGAAAGATTTTGGCCCTTTGATGTTGTTTGAGGAGAGGGATGTGACCACCTAGACATAAGACTGACCCCTCCCCCTGTCCCACACCCACCTGACCTCTGTAATTGGTGCTCACCCACAAATTTCTGCACAGCTCCATTCCTCATATGTGGTGTCTTGTATATGCCAATTCCCAGCCCCCAAGCCTTGCCACTTCTACCATTCTTATTTCTCACTGTCTTATCTAAAACCAGGCACACATTAGTCACAGGCCAAAGGTATTGCTTCAATTCCAGATTGAATTGCCTGATTCCATTCAGTTTAGATATTCCTATCTAAAACATTTTGATATCTCTTTTTTTTAAAAAGAGCTTTATTGAGAGATAATTCACATACCATAAAATTCACTCTTTTGAAGCATACAAATTCAGTGATTTTTAGTATATTCACAGAGTTGTGCAGCCATCACCACTACCTAATTTTAGAATATTATCACCCCAAAAAGAAACCTCTCTCTCTTAATCAGTCACTCTCCATTCCCTGCCCCATCCCCTGGCAACTGCTAATTTACTTTCTGTCTCTATGGTTTTGCCTATTCTGGTTTCTTTCACTGCTTGGCATGTTTTCAGGGGTCATCCATCCATATTGTAATATGTTTCAGTACTTCATTTATAGAAGAAAGATAATCCATTGTATGACTATATCACATTTTGCTTTTCATTTGCCGATGGACATTTAGGTTATTTCCATTTTAATGATTGTATTAATATAGAAGTTTCTGTGGTAATGTATGTTTTCATTTCTTTAGAGTACATACATAGGAGTGGCATTGTTCAACAGTGTGATAACTGTGTGTTTCACATTTTGTGGAACTGCCAAACTGTAAATATCCTGTTCCTCAAAAATTTTAATTCAGTGGTTTTAACATTCTGTGATGATTCTTGCCTAAATCAATTATGACTGAGTTGGTTGAAAAATAATGAATTTTCTATTATTCCTTCTACACTTGTAAGTTGGCACTCTTCTGTAAAGAACTTTTCCCTTACCCCCCCATCTCCATTAATTAAGTAATTAATTTTAGTATCAGTAGAGACTCATGGATTCCTATTTTTCAATGTATTATAATCCATTACTTTATATTCTCATTCATTTTGATGTTCAAATTGTTTTCAGTTTGAC
Source organism: Carollia perspicillata (assembly GCA_004027735.1). Classification (NCBI taxonomy): domain Eukaryota; kingdom Metazoa; phylum Chordata; class Mammalia; order Chiroptera; family Phyllostomidae; genus Carollia; species Carollia perspicillata. The sequence continues at coordinate 1,431 of PVKM010034689.1, forward strand.
TAATATGATTCCTTTCAGGCTGGCTCCTCTGTCTTTTGACGTGTCTCCATCATTCCTTGAGCACTTTCTAGCACAAAAATACATTCCAGGTTTACCTTGTCTTCATTTCAGACCTGGAACAAACAGCTTCTCCAAGGATCTCTGATTCCATTTAGTGGGAAATAGTATATAAAAATCAGCATCTAGGTGCGGGGTGTGCTCATAGCTACTCAGATTCTTTTCTAATCATCTACAGATGATTCCCTCCATCTGTCTTCTTTCCTTTGTATTTATTTTTTAAGGAACTTGGTCATTTGTCCTTTAGTTTCTCACATTTGGATTGTGCTGTTAAGTACCCCCATAGTGGTATTTAACATATTCCTCTTTCACAGCAGTATTGTTAGTATTATTCTGAGACTGCTGAATGTATATAGAGGGTTGAATCATTTGAAGTAATCATGTCAGTGCCATTGGCACTGATGGGCACTTAGGTTACTTCCAGCACTTGGCTTTTGTAAATTGTGCTGCTATGAACATTGGGGTGTATAGGTTCTTTTGGATTGATGTTTCAGGGTTCTTAGGAAATAATCCCAGCAGTGGAATTGCTAGGTCAAAGGCAGCTCCATTTTTAGTTTTCTGAGGAAATTCCATACTGTTTTCCACAGTGGTTGTACCAGTCTGCAATCCCACCAACAGTGAACTAGGGTTCCCTTTTCTCCACATCCTCTCCAACATTTGTTGTTTGTTGATTTGTTTATGATGGCCATTCTGACTGGTGTGAAGTGGTATCTCACTGTGGTTTTAATTTGCATCTCTCTGATGGCTAGTGATGCTGAGCATCCTTTCATATGTCTCTGGGCCCTCTGTGTGTCCTCCTTGGAGAAGTGTCTGTTCAAGTCCTTTGCCCATTTTTTAATTGGATTGTTTGTCTTTCTGGAGTGGAGTCATGTGAGTTCTTTATATATTTTGGAGATCAAACCCTTTTCTGAGGTATCATTGGCAAATATGTTTTCCCATAGGGTTGGTTCTCCTTTCATTTTAATGCTGTTTTCTTTAGCTTTGCAGAAGCTTTTTATTTTGATGAGACCCCATTTGTTTATCCTTTCCTTTATGTCCCTTGCTCTAGGGGATCTATTGGTGAAAATATTGCTGCATGGAATATCTGAGATTTTCCTGCCTATGTTCTCCTCTAGGACTTTAATGGTGTCATGACTTATATTTGTCTTTTTTTAAAAAGATTTTATTTATTTACTTTTAGAGGGGAAGGGAAGGAGAGAGGAAGAGAAGTATCAGTGTATGGTTGCCTCTTGTGTGTCCCCTGGTGGGAACTGGCCTGCAACCCAGGCATGTGCTCTGACAGGGAATTGCACTGCGGTTGTTTGGTTCGCAGGCCCGAGCACAATCCACTGAGCTACACCAGCCAGGGCTATATTTGTCTTTTATCCACCTTGAATTTATTTTTGTGTATGGTGTAAGGTGGAGATTGAGTTTCATATTTTTGCATGTAACTGTCCAGATCTCTCAACACCATTTGTTGAAGAGGCTGCTTTTACTCCGTTTTATGCTTCTGCACCTTTGTTAAATATTAATTGACCAAAGAGAGTTGGGTTTAATTTTGGGCTCTCTAATCTATTCCATTGGTCTCTGTGTCTGTTCTTATGCCAGTACCAGATTGTTGTGATTACAGTGGACTTGTAATACAGTTTGATATCAGGTATTGTGATCCCTCCTACTTTGTCCTTCTTTCTCAAATTTGCTGTGGCTATTCAGGGTCGTTTGTGGTTCCATATAAATTTTTGAAATGTTTGTTCTATATCTGTGAAATATATCACTGGTATTTTAATAGGGATTGTGTTGAATGTATAAATTGCTTTGGGTAGTATGGACATTTTGATGTTAATTATTCCACTCCATGATCATGGTACATGCTTCCGTTTGTTTGTGTCTTCCTTAATTTCTTTCTTCAGTGTTGTGTAATTTTCTGAGGACAGTTCTTTTACCTCCTAGGTTAGGTTTATTCCTAGGTATTTTATTTTTCTTGTTGCTATATCAAATGGGATTTTTTCCTGATTTCTGTTTCTGATATTTCATTGTTGGTATACAAAAATGCCTTTGATTTCTGAAGATAGTATTGGATTTTAAGATATACCACTAAGAAAGAATTTTTGACATGTCATTGATTGTAAAGTGCATGTGGATTCAGAAATGTTAAAATGTGGAATAATATTCATCTTGTGATTGATGAAATATGGTATATTAAAGGCAAGGCTTTGCAATTTCAACTGTCTGAATGGGTGGTACAAATGAACAAGTACTTTAGAAGTTCATAAAAATTTAAGTTATAGAGGTAAGTTTTGAAAAGACTGAACTTCTTGAAAGCTATCTAGAATCTGAATATAGAAAAATATGGAGGACTAGGCTCTGTGGGTGATGGAACATGAGGAAGAGTTTGGAGTTAATAATAGAACTAGCTTTTAGAAGAAATAGTCTAGATAGGAGCAGAAGGAGGTGTTGAAGAACTATGAATGCAAAGGTGAATCCAGGGGCAAAGATCTTTAGGTTTTCTTTGTTTTTTTGTAAGGCTAATTATTCTAAATCTTTCATTTGCTGAGAATGTGAATTTGGTATTGTTGTATTAGTAGTTGTATAAGTCAGTACAGATAAGGGTTCACATGGTAAGTGAAGTTTAAGGGTCATAAGGTCACCAGAGTCATTGGAAGTCAGAGATGATGCAAACATAGTGATAAAGACTTAGTTGTCAAGGTAAGAATAAGTTTTCTTGGTAACAAAAAGGCTAGTAGGTGGGAGTTTAGTAAAAGAACAGAATTTGATGGTCAAGTTTCTCCCTCCAGGAACTCTGATAAAATGAGATAATAGTATCACCTTTCATGTGGCAGTGCATTTCTAAAGAAGGACCATTGCATAATGTCAAAGTATAAAAATGGGTTTACTCTACTTCTTTCTAGAAGAAGCCTGCCAAGTTGATGAACAGATTGAGAGACAGCACCAGGATGACGAAGATAAATGTCTGTTGATGCAAATTGGATTCCCTGGCAAGAAAGCATTTACCACCAAGGGTGAACATGACTATAATGAATTTGGAAACACACTTTATCTGACTGCAAACCTTGCTACTTCAATACAAAGACCCCATAAACATGAGCCATTTGGAAATAATATGGTAGACAATTTAGACTTATTTAGTAGAAGCTCTTTAGTAAAGAAACATGATAATGGATGTACAAAATTATTATTCCATACTGAATATGAGAAAACAACTCCTGGAGTGAAAACTTATGGATATAAAGAGTGTGGGAAGACCCTCAGGAGAAAGAAAGGTCTTAGTCTACATCAGAGAATTAAAAATGGAGAGAAACCTTTTGAGTGTACTGTGTGTAGGAAAACTTTCAGCAAGAAGTCACACCTCATTGTACATTGGAGAACTCATACAGGAGAGAAACCCTTTGGATGTACTGAATGTGGAAAAGCCTTCAGCCAAAAATCTCAACTCATTATACACCTGAGAACTCACACAGGAGAACGACCCTTTGAATGTCCAGAATGTGGAAAAGCCTTCAGAGAAAAGTCAACTGTCATCATACATTACAGGACTCATACAGGAGAGAAACCTTATGAATGTAATGAATGTGGAAAAGCCTTCACTCAGAAGTCAAACCTCATTGTCCACCAGAAAACCCACACAGGAGAGAAAACTTATGAATGCACTAAATGTGGGGAATCTTTCATACAAAAGCTGGACCTAATTATACATCATAGTACTCATACAGGAAAGAAACCCCATGAATGTAATGAATGTAAGAAAACTTTCAGTGATAAGTCAACTCTCATTATACATCAGAGAACTCATACAGGAGAGAAACCTCATAAATGTACTGAATGTGGGAAGTCTTTCAATGAGAAGTCAACTCTCATTGTGCATCAGAGAACTCATACAGGAGAGAAACCCTATGAATGTGATGTATGTGGGAAAACCTTCACCCAAAAGTCAAATCTTGGTGTACATCAGAGAACTCATTCTGGAGAGAAACCATTTGAATGTAATGAATGTGAGAAAGCGTTCTCTCAGAAATCCTATCTCATGCTACACCAGAGAGGTCATACAGGAGAAAAACCCTATGAATGCAATGAGTGTGAAAAAGCATTTTCCCAGAAATCATATCTTATTATACATCAAAGAACTCATACAGAAGAAAAACCCTATAAGTGTAATGAATGTGGCAAAGCCTTCAGAGAAAAGTCAAAGCTCATTATACATCAAAGAATTCACACAGGAGAGAAACCCTATGAGTGTCCAGTATGTTGGAAAGCTTTTAGCCAGAAGTCACAGCTCATAATACATCAGCGAACCCACACAGGAGAGAAACCATATGCATGTACTGAATGTGGCAAAGCCTTTAGAGAAAAATCAACATTCACTGTACACCAAAGAACTCATACCGGAGAGAAACCCTACAAGTGTACAGAATGTGGGAAAGCCTTTACCCAAAAATCAAACCTTATTGTACATCAGAGAACACATACAGGAAAGAAAACCCATGGGAAAGGCCACACTCGGAAGTCAAAGCTCATAGCACATTAGAGAGTAAATCAGTAGTGTCTGTTATGTTCCCTAAAGGAAAGTTTTGTTAGTTAACATTTTTAAAGTATGTTCTGACTTCTGGTTTAAATATAGGGGATAAAGTCAGCCTTTTTTTTTTTCTTTTAATCTCAGTCTTCACCCAAAAGTTGTAGGGAGAAAAAGAAGCAGAAGTGTACTCTCTGTGACTGACAAAATTAGCTGAAACCCTGATGAGAGGGTTGCCACTGGCAGATGTGGGAGATCTCAGAGGAGATAGAATGCTCAAGGCTGCAGGTATCAGACAGTACTGGTAAGAACTCTTAGCTGAGGTTCAGGATACACCCTGAGTACAGCACAATATACTGCAACAGCAGTAAACCAGAGCATGGGTAGCTGGGAGGTAGGATGTTTCCTATACCCATTAGAGGTCTGGAGAGTGACAGGCAGGGGCCTTGTCAAGGAATTGCTCAAACCATATTTAGCAGAAACTAGTCTGTGCTAATCAGAGGAGCAATCAATGGTGGATGGGCCAAAAGAAGGGAGTGTTCCTTGTGATGAACCCTACAGCTGCCCCTGTTTACTGACTCCAGAGAAGTTAAGTATGAAAGAACTACCAAATGGGAAAAAAATCCCAGTTGTAAGAAAACCTCCAAACTTCTCTAAATGAAGCCCTGGCTTCGTTTCCCAAGTGAATCTCCAGCAAACATCAACTCCATGAAAAACTGTTATTCTAAGAGGAATGATTCCACAGTAATCAAAACCAGAAATGTACTTGGGCTTTCAGCAGTCCCACTTCTAGGAGTGCATATACTCATGCATGTAGAAAATGATGAACACACAGAGGTATTCACTGATGCACTATTTGCAAAAACAAAAGGTTGGGAAGCTATGTAAATGACCATATCAGGGGTCTGGTTCCTGAAATCCTGGTATGTTAATACAACAAACTCCTAGGTAGACAACAATAAAATATATAAAGAAAACTTGGACACCATTTATGTAGTGATGTGGGATGATCGCCAACATACATTATTGGGTGGAAAAAGCAAGGTGCAGGATAGTGAGTATGATGTGCTGCCATTTGTATATAAAAAGAACACGTGGTAAGTGCATAATTCAGAGTGTATGCATAAACTGTCTCTGGAAAGATACAGGAGAAGCTGGGAAACCATGACTACATCTGGGAAAGAGAAGGGGAAGTGGGTGGCTGGGGGGATGGAATTGGGAGATAACTGTATATCCTTTCATAACTTTTGAAAATTGTACTATGTGAATGTACTGCCATTTCAATAAACTTTCAAAAAGCATGGTTTCTTCCATTACTATTATAATGAAGTCAGAGTCTAGATACAGGACTTCATAACATTTAATAGAGATATGCTCAATGTAGAGTTTTAAATTTTTAATAGAGTAATTAGAATAATCAGTCAAAGCAACAGATAACCAATTAGTTCCAAAGGCAAATGTATATTACTTTCCTGGGGGTGTCAAATAAAGTGATTCTCAGGTTAGCTGGGACCACATTATGTAAACTTAAAATAATTGAGACTGATATACATTTCTTACTTTATATACACAGTGACATCTATAAAGATATCCTGTGCTAGAACCTGCTGGTGACTTTCCATATCTTAACAAAGTGATTTAAACTACTTCATTTGTGTGTGTGCTTTAAAAAAGAGACACAAAACATAAATCCACAGAAAAGTTAACTTAGTTCTCAGGTCACACTACTGTGGGTGATAACATTTTCCAAGGTGAGGGACCAATTGAGAGCCCTGCTCTGAATGGACATGGCCAAAGACTACATTACAACACATCTGCTCCAGAATAAGAAGTCCCATTGTGTGAATGGCCATATTTGTGGCCCTTATGCTTCTGTGGTGGAATTGGACAACCCAAGCTATATAAAACCTGGGGATGGTCAGTGTTTGGATGTAACAAAACAGGTGAGTCATATCTGAGACCCTGCCTGGGTACTCCCAGGCTTTGTTTATTCTCTAAATTCTGTAAGAAAACAAGCCATGGACTCACTTTTTATTGAGCTATGTTAGTAAGACGTGACATACAGGGTGGGGCAAAAGTAGGTTTACAGTTAATATAGAAAATAATACAATAATTAAAGTAATATAAGAACAAACTCAGGTACTCACAACTGTAAGTTACTCTGCCCCATCCTGTATTTAGTGCCTTTCTAGGGAGAAGAAAGTGTGGGGGAAATGTGGGGCTGACTTGTTCTTTATGCAGTCTGCTGAGAGAATGCCCAAGGGTGCTAGAAATGAAACATTTTATTTTTCTGCTGATACTATTCCTGACTGAGATCCAAGATGGCAGCAGAGTAGGTGAAGCTACACTCATCTCCTCCCAGGACCAGACTGGAATTACAACTAAATTATAAAATAATCATCCCAAATAATCAACTGAAGACTAGCTGCAGAGAAATCTTATAACCAAAAATTTACAAAAGCAGCCACACTGAGACTGGTAGGAAGATCAGAGATGTGAAACAAGATGGCCTCACACCCACGGGTGGTGGCTGAGGTGTCAGAGGAATATCTCAGCACCGGGGGTTTCCCCTGAGAAGCATGGGGAATAAACCCCAAGCTGGACTCCCCAGCCCAGAGAACCAGAACCTGGAATAAGTGCCCACATAACATCTGGCTGTGAAAAGCAGTGGGGTTTCTGTCTGCCGGGGAGAGATGGGAGTCTGCTAGAGACACATACACCCTCTTAAAGGGCTAATGCACAAACTTTTGTTTGCAGCCACTTACCCTGGGCTCCAATGGAAGGAGGGCAGAGCAGACTACAGTTGTATGAAAGTCTGGGGTTTATAGCTCTGTGGGGAGAGCTTGAGGGACAGCCACTAGAATCCCTCTGCTAAGTCATTCTCCCATACTGTAGACACCATCTTTCTTGAGTGGAGCAGTTCCCCTCCATTTGTCCTCAGCCTAGGGGAAAGCAATAGCCCCACCCTCTGGACTCCCTCTTACCCTACTCTGGAGCTTATACCCTGCTCAGGAGGTAGCTCCTTTGGCCAGGGTGCAGAAGTCTGGGTAGACTCAGTGGGTGTCAGTGACTGAGTTGTGTGGCATTGGGGCAAGGGCTATTCCACCACTTTCCTGTGAACCTGACTTGCACTTCCCCCTCATGGGAGAACTGGTAGACACTCCAGACTCTAGCTCCAGCTCTGGAGGCCCCACCCACCCAACTCGTATTGGCTCTAGCCTGCCAAGGTTGGGTCAAAATCTGGGACAGAATGACTGGTGTGGCTCTCAGTCACTGGCTACACCCCCACCTTCTCTTCATGAGAGATCCACTAGCCCCATCCTCCCACATCCCAACAGTACCACCCTGTTGAGATCCATTTCCTCTTGGCAGAACCTGGGACAAAGTTAGATCGTGGCTTTAGAACATGGGCCATACTTCTCTCACACACTCTCCTAGAGCAGAGTCTTCCTTTCAGACAGCCAAACCTTGGTCTGTTTGGGCCTGATAAACATTGCTAGTCTCACTCTGATGTATCCCTGAGACCCCACCCCAACAAAGACATGCAAGCACTCAGTGGGTGGCAGCTAGATTTGGTATACCTTGGGACATTTGCTGAGTGCCCTCAGACCCAGCAATGGCACCAAGTTTGATCAATCTGGTGAGCAGCACTCACCCCTATCTGGTGACTCACTATGAAACTACTTCATGTGACTGAAGTACAGCCAGAGGCTCTTTCATTGATTGAGCCTAACAGGCAGCCAGTAGGTTGTGGCAGGCAGAGCCAGATCTTGGGGTACCTTGGTACTTTTGCTGCCCTGCCCTCAGGCCCAGTGCTAGTAATAGACAGCCTTGGTGTGCAGCTTGGTCCTTCCCATGCACATCCAGCCCAAGCAGAGGCAGCCACAAACTGTGGATTGCTTGTAGATCCAAACAGGTTGCACAGAACCAGTCCAAGTCCATGTCTTACATTGTCTTGCAACAGAGTCCCTCTAAAGAGGCTCAGAACCTACACATCCAGTGGCTGGCTTCAGACAAATTTAGAAGGAAGAAGAAGGAGGAAGGAGGAGGAGGAGGAAACACATACATACCTATCAATAATCACTTCAAATGAAAATGATTTAAATGCTCCAATCAAAAGATATAGGGTAGCTAAATGGATGAGAAAACAAGATCCATTTATATGCTGTCTACAAGAGACCACCCACCTTAGAACAAAAGATACACACAGACTAAAAGTAAAGGGATGAAAAAAGATATTTCATGCAAATGGGAAGAAAAGCTGTGGTAGCAATATTTATATCTAACAAAATGGACATTAAAACAAACACTATATTAAGACAAAGAAAGATGCTATGTAATGATAAAGATAGCAGTCCAGCAAGAAGATAGAACCCCTGTATACATTTATGCATCCAACCTAGGAGCACCTAAATATGTAAAGCAAATCTTGATGGACATAAAGGGAGAGACTGACAATAACACAGTCATAGTAATGGATTTTAATACCTCACTGACATAAGTGGATAGATCTTCCAGACAGTCAACAAGGAAAGGGTGGCCTTAAATGACACACTAGATCAAATGGATTAGATTGATATCTTCAGAGCATTTCACCCCAAAGCAGCAGAATACACATTCTTTTCAAGTGCAGATGGAACGTATTTAGGATAGACCACATGTTAGAACACAAACAAGTCTCAATAAATTTAAGAAGGCTGAAATCATATTAAGCATCTCTGACCATTATGGTATGAAACTAGAAATCAATCACAAGGAAATAACAAGAAACATACAAAGACATGGAGGCTAAACTACATGTTACTAAACAATGAATGGGTTAACAATGAGAACAAGAAAGAAATAAAAAGCTACCTTGAAGCAAATGAAAATAAGGACACAACAATCCCAAATCTGTGGGACACAGTGAAAGCAGTCCTAAGAGAGAAATTCATAGCATTATAGGCCTATCTCAAGAAACATGAAAAATCTGAAATAAACAATTTAACTTTATACTTAAAGGAACTTGAAAAAGAACAAAAAGTAAAAGCCAAAGTGAGTAGAAGGAGGGAAGTATTGTAATAAAGATCAGAACCAGCCCTGGCTGGTGTAGCTCAGTGGATTGAGCACAGGCCTGTGAAGCAAAGAGTTGCCGGTTTGATTCCCAGTCAGGGCACATGCCTGGGTTGCAGGCCAGGTCCCCAGTGTGGGACACATGAGAGGCAACCACACATTGATGTTTCTCTCCCACTCTCTCTCCTTCTCTTCCCCCTCTCTAAAAATAAATAAATAAAATATTTTTAAAAAGATCAGAACCAAAATAAACAAAATAGAGTCTGAATAAAACAATATACAACATCAACAAAACCAACAATTGGTTCTTTGAAAAGATAAACAAGATTGATGAATCTTTAACCAGAATCAAGAAAAAAAGAGAGAGGACCCAAATAAATAAAATTAGAAATGAAAGAGAAGTAACAACTGACAACACAGAAATACAAAGGATTCTAAGGAAATATTATGAACCTCTATATTCCAACAGATTGGACAATCTGGAAGTAATGGATAAATTCCTAGAAACATACAATCTTCTGAAACTGAATCAGAAAGAATCAGAAAATCTGAACACACAGATCACACCTAGTGAAATTGAAGCAGTAATTTTAAAAAACCTCCCAAATAAAAGACCTTGACTGGATGGCTTCACACGTGAATTTTACCAAATGTTCAGAGAACTAACACATATCCTTCTCAAACTATTGCAAAAAATTTAAGAAAAGGGAAGACTCCCCTGCTCATTTTATGAGGCCAGAATTATCCTAATTGCAAAGCCAAGTGAAGGCACTGCAAAGAAAGAAAATTATAGGCCAATATCTCTGATGAAAATAGATGTTATAATCTTAAACAAAATATTAGCAAAGTGGATCCAGCAATAAAGTAAAAAGATCATACACCATAATCAAGAGGAATTTATTCTGGGGGATGTAAAGATGCTATAATATCTGCAAATCAATGAACATGTTATGCTACATAAACAACATGGAGGGTAATGATCATATGATCATATTAATAATTGAGCTTAGCAAGATTTATGGGATACAAGATTAATATACAAAGCCCATTGTATTTCTGTATACTAGCAAATAACTTGGAAACTGAAATTTAAAAATAACATAGTATAGGCATATGAAGTATTTAGGGATAAATTTCACAAATAAAACACTTTGAGAGAAATTAAAGAAGACCTAAATACATGGAGAAATATACCCTACTCATGGATCTGAAAACTCAATTAAGTGTCAATTCTTTCCAAATCAATCTATAGGTTCGATTCAATCCTAATAAAAACCCAGGCAGTCTTTTTACAAAAACCAGTAAGCTGATTCTAAAATTTATATGAAAATTCAAAAGACCTGGAATAGCCAGTACAACTGTGGAAAAGAAGAGTAAAATTGGAAGACTTATACTGTCTGACTTTAAGACATTATGAATCTATAGTAATCAGTAATGCTACAATAATAGAGAAGCTACAGCAATGCCAACAGTGGTACTGACATTAAGACAGTCAAGCAGAGAAACAGAACTGGATTACTTCCAGAAATGACCCAACCAACTTATTTTTGACACAGATGACAAAGCAGTTCAATAGAGAAGGGATAATAATCTTTTTCAACAAATGGTTCTGGAACAAATGGACAGCCATATGCACAACAAAATGAGCCTAACCCCTTTCCTAAGACCATATATAAAATTAAATAAAAATGGATGAGAGAACTAAATGTAAGGGTTAATATTTTTATTAACGCTATTGTAGGGATGGATAGATGGATAAATCAGAGCTTGCAGGAAAATCTGAGAAGCCATGCACATCCAGCTGCTGAAGTGAGACAGTGAAGGGGGAGCTGATGGAGAAGTCTATGAAAAGCCTTTGCCTTTTTGGGTCTGCAGCCAAGCATCTGGTGGTAGGCCTGGGCCACTGTTGGTCAGCAGGGCTTGGAGATGCAAGGAATGAAGGAATATAGAGTGGAAGAGAGGAAGAATTAGAACCTCCTGGGTACCTCTATGTCTGTCCTTCATTGAATCAAATCTCAAAACTCCTTCATTGAAGGAGTAATGGTTTGGTCCTTCACTTTGCCCCAAATCTCTTGCAATTTCTACTTTTGGACAACTCTAACCTGGGGTCAAACAAGATTCTAGAAACTATATTTCTTCTTTTTTCCCAGGAATAAGCCTTTACTTTTTATTATCATCTGAATTTAACAAGGTCCCACGACTATTCAATAGGGAAAAGTCTATTTTTTTTAGTTGTTCCAGTACAGTTGTCTCCATTTTCCCACCACCACTTTCCCCCACTCCACCCAGCCCACCTCCCACCCTCAGTCCTACTCTCTTTTGGCTTTGTCCATGGGTCCTTTATACATGTTCCTTCATGACCCTTCCCCTTCTTTCTCCCATTATCACCCTTACCATTCCCCTCTGGTGACTGTCAGTTTTTTATTTCAATGTCTCTGGTTATATTTGCTTGCTTGTTTTGTTGATTAGTTTCCACTTATAGGTGAGATCATATGGTATTTGTCTTTCACTGCCTGGCTTATTCACTTAGCATAACGCTCTCCAGTTCCATCCATACTGCCATGAAGGGTAGGAGCTCCTTCTTTCTTTCTACTCTGTAGTATTTCATTGTGTAAATGTACCATAGTCTTTTGACCAATTCACTTACTGATGGGCACTTAGGTTGCTTCCAGCACTTGGCTATTGTAAATTGTGCTGGTATGAACTTTGGGGTGTATAGGTTCTTTTGGATTGACGTTTCAGGGTTCTTAGGTTATAATCCCAGCAGTGCAATTTTCAGGTCAAAAGGCAGTTCTGTTTTTAGTTTTCTGAGGAAATTCTATACTGGTTTCCACAGTGGCTGCACCAGTCTGCATTTCCACCAACAGTGTGTTTTAGGGTTCCCTTTTCTCCACAACCTTGCTGGTTCTTATGGTTTGTTGATTTGTTTCTGATGGGCATTCTGACTGGTGTGAAGTGGTATCTCATTGTGGTTTTAATTTGCATTTCTCTGATGGCTAGTGATGCTGAACATCCTTTCATATGTCTCTGGGCCCTTTGTATGTTCTCCTTGGAGAACTGTCTGCACTTCTGGAGAAGCAGGACATGCAATAACTTGTCTTTCCTTTTGTTTATGTGATGTATTATGTTTATTTATTGGTAAGAGAAAAAATATGACTATTTTCACTGATAATATTATTATTCTAGTTTTATGATGAATATTAATTGACCATAGAGACATGGGTTTATTTCTGGGCTCTCTTTTCTATTCCATTGATTTGTGTCTGTTCTTTTCTTCTATGTGTCTGTTTTTATGCTAGTACCAGACCATTTTGATTAAAGTGGCCTTGTAATATAGATTGATGTCAGGTATTGTGATCAGCCCTACTTTGGTCTTCTTTCTCAAAATTGCTGTGGCTATTTGGGATCATTTATAGTTCCATACAAATTTTTGAAATGTTTGTTGTATATCTGTGAAATATGTCATTGGTATTTTTTAAATATTTTGTTTTAATTGTTATTCAAATACAGTTTTCTGTCTTTTACTCCCATTCCAGTCCACCCCCCAGTGCTCCCCACCTCCCTCCCATTTCCACTCCCCCCTAGTTTTTGTCCATGTGTCCTTTATACTTGTTCCTATAATCCCTTCCCTTTTCCCCCTGAAATTCCCTCTCCTCTCCCTCCTGGTTACTGTCATCCCGTTTTCTACTTCAATGTCTTTGCTTATATTTTGCTTGCTTGTTTGTTTTGTTGCTTAGGTTCCTGTTAAAGGTGAGATCATATGGTATTTGTCTTTTAACTCCTGGCTTATTTCACTTAGCATAATGCTTTCCAGTTCCATCCATGCTGTTGCATAGGTAGGAGCTCCTTTATTTCTGCTGCATAGAATTCCATTGTGTACATGTACCATAGTTTTTTGATCCATTCATTTACTGATGGGCACCTAGGTTGCTTCCAGCACTTGGCTATTGTAAATTGTGCTACTATGAATATTGGGGTGCATAGGTTCTTTTGGAATGGTGTTTCAGGGTTCTTGGGATATAATCCTAGCAGTGGAATTGCTGGGTCAAAAGGCAGTTCCATTTTTAGCTTTCTTAGAAAATTCCATACTGTTTTCCATAGTGGTTGTACCAGTCTGCAATCCCACCAACAGTGAACTAGGGTTCCCTTTTCTCCACAGCGTCTCCAACACTTGTTGTTTGTTGCTTTGTTTATGATGGCCATTCTGACTGGTGTAAAGTGGTATCTCATTTTGGTTTTAATTTGCATTTCTCTGATGGCTAGCGATATTGAGCATCTTTTCATGTGTTTCTGAATCTTCTGTATGTCCTCCTTGGAGAAATGCCTGTCCAAGTCCTTTGCCCATTTTTTAATTGGGTTGCTTATCTATCTTCTTGGAGTGGAGTTGTGTAAGTTCTTTGTATATTTTGGAGATTAAACCCTTGT
>PVKM010034690.1:0-15473 GCA_004027735.1 Carollia perspicillata
GGGTTGGGGCTTAATGAAGAGTGTGATCTGGGACTTGTCCAGTTAAAGTGTCAGCCGAATAGCCACATGAAAGTGCTTAACAGGCAACTGGCAAGGGAGGATTATAGCTTGGGAAGAGACAATTTCTGCTGGGCACAGGTTCAGAATTCACCTGCAAAGGGCTGTAAAAGTAGATGAGTTTGCCATAGCGAGAGATGGGTGAGGGAAAAGGTAGCTGGTATAAAAAGATTTTAATATCATTCACTTTCAGTGGCCACCCAGAGAAAGTAACACCAGATATAAAGATAGAAGAAGGGGGACAACTGTACTTGAACAACAATAAAAAAAACTTAAAAAAATAAAATAAAATAAGCCACCCACACAAACAAAAGAAGATGGAAGAATGGCCAAAGAAGTAGATGGACACAAAGGTAAAGGATATATAGTTTCAACATGCCAAGGAAAGACAACAAGGCAAGAAGGAAGAGGAGATTTAATCTGCATTCAAATACTACAAAAAATATGCTTGTGTTTCTGGGGCAAATGCTTTGCATCATGCTGATCAGAGCTCGAGGAATGGTGTGTTGGTGATGGGATCTGAGGCAGAAATTCTTAATATTTTGAGGAATTGGGGAACCCTTTAAGAATCTGATGAAAGTTCTATGTATCCTTCTCCAGGGACAGTATATTTCCATAAAATACTAACTTCACATATAATTTCAGGAGATTTATTCAATCAGTGGACTGCGATGCACAAGGAATGGATTTCAGATTTTGAACAGCTGCTCTACGGGGAAACAGAATTACAGCAGAGGGAGCAGAATATTGATGGGTTGATTTGAGGAAATACAAGAGCTAAAGGTAGTGCCCAACTCCTTTACGCATACCCATTCTCAATTGTAAAAAAACACAAGTGTGAAGAGAGAGAATTAATGATTAATCAAATCAAAGTAAGAGTAATAATGCTAGTAATAATTATACTTCATTACAGTTCAGTTATGTAACTGGTATTTTATATATAATATTTAGTTTAATACTCCCCCTCCCCCTCCAAGTTAAGAATCATTACTTGAGATTCAGGACAGTTACATAGCAAACTCAGTGGTGTCACTGGCTGAAACAGATTTTAGATCTGACTTCAAACTCATGCTCTTTCCAATCAATATGCCATAGTACCACTCAAGAAGGCTGATTAAAAGCAAAAAACAAAACTAACAAAAACTCCTAGCAAAAATGTTAGGAATGAAAATAACTTATTTTAGGCATTATCTAATACAACCATAGAGTGAAAGCAAGGTTAAAGTATCAAAGGAAAACATGAGCCAAGGGAATGTTCACTAAAAATACCATAAGAATCATATAAGAACCTCGTTTTATGCTGAGAAGTCACCCAGTAAACTTGACCTTTTATTGTTGATGAAAACTTTTAAAAACTTGGTTTGGAAAGCATATCAAAGAGGTTATGCAATCACTATGACAAATAACTTCCAAATGCAGTGGCTTAAAGATTTATTTCTGCTTCACATCACACTTGGTATAGCATGTGTGTGCTGTGGTGGGAAGGAGGGTGGGCAGGGCTTTGTTCCACTTCATCATTCCAGGGCAACTTTTATCCAGTGGTCTGCATTTCTTAGGATCTCAGTTTCTTCTGCTGGATCTCTCTCATTGAGCCAGCTGACCAGCCATAGAGGAGAACTAGGAGGATCATACATACTAGCACTACCCACATTTCATTGGCTGGAGTGAGCCAGTCACATGATTCCACTCAGCTGCATGGGGACTGGGAAATGTAGTTTAGTTGTGCATCATGAAAAAGGAGACTGATCCAGAAAGTCTGTGCCATTGAACTTCTTATTATAACTTTTACATAATACAGATTTAAAACTGAGGTCAACATTTATAGTTAATGTATACCTGACAGTTAATTCCTCAAGAATAAATATAAAAACAAATTCTCTTTCTAGTCTTATTCAACATACTATGATACACTAATAATAGTGACTTGAGAAGAAAAAGAAATGAAAACACAGAAACAAAGAAGCAAACATTTACATCTGCAGATGACATTTCTAAAATTCTTGAAATTCAAACAATTATAGTAAATTATAAGTAATTCACAAATAAGCTCATCAGCCATTTAGAGTGCCATCTGTATCAGATCAAATCTTCTGCACCTCCTCAGATGCCCTGGACAACCTCTTTTTCTTTCCTGAGGATGCCACCTATTTCCTAGCCTGTGCCACCTTAGCTGAATTCTCTAAGCTTACTAGAATGAAGTTGTAGCCCTGACTTTCCTGTACCACATGTCCCACATACTCCAAATGATATATTACTGCCTTTAGTCACTACCTCCACACTTGGTTGCTATGCTGCTCTGTAGTGTGCATTTTAACTTCCTGGGCTTCCACCACAGGGCTGGATGACAGGACTCAGAAGCACAGGACAGTTATTTTCCTTTGGGATGAAACTTGACCAATAGGAAATGGGAAACTGAAGAGATCTGTGCAAATAATTTTCCCTTTTTTCCCTGCCTTGTGGACCATCTGGAGGTGGGGCTCTTCCTAGTCCTTCTGGAAAGATCCTGAGTACTAAGCAACATCCTTTGCAGTCCACTGTGAAGTGACTTATTGCATTACATTATCTCTTTTCTTACTCTACTTTTCCTTTTCATTTTTATTCTCTAGGTTTGTGCCTCACCAAATCTCAGCATTTTACCCTTATCTAAGGCTCTGCTTCCTAGGGGGCCCTGTCAAAGTTTATGCTCACTCCCCCCAAAATCACATCATTTTATGCTAATGACATATCTGGAAAATAGGATGAGAAATCAATTTATTTCAAAATAATAACTAAACATTAGCTTGGCTCAGGTCAATTTATTTAAAAGACAATATGAAAACATTCTGGGAGAAATAAATGAAGAAATAATAAATTGATATATACACTATGGTTTTCATTTGGAGCCTTGGGAAAGTGAAAAATTATTAAGATAAGAATTTTTTTCTAAGCAATACATAGTTAATGAAACACCACTTCAATTTTCCATAAAATACATTGTGTAACAAATAAATTGAGTATGGAAATTCCTCTGGAAAAATATAAAGTCACAAGTATATATTTATTTAAATGTTGATAAGCTCTATCAAATTAAAAATACCCTTATCAGACTGATAAAATAATTTTTGGTGCTTTACAGTTTGTAAAGTACTTCCACATACACTTTCTCATTTATTCATTATGTTAGACTGATCAGAAAAGAATTAGTTTATCTGCACTGAGAGATTATTTATTTACTTTTTGGATTTAGTTATAGGTGGTCTGTTTCCAAAAAAGTTTTGAGTTGAGAAGTTTGAAGGTTGGAGAGCATCCAGTTCAAGGGCCAGTAAGAGCATACTGGGACTCCAATTCCAGCATACTGACTCCACGGCCCATGTTTTTTCCACTATGCTTTACAGTCTGGTGTTATGAAATGACAATGAATCAAAATACATGCATTTTGTTTAAAAGTAGGAAAAAATTGAATGGAATAATCAAGGGGAGAATACTTGGATACATTTTGTTGGGATAACCAATCATAGTACATGATTAAAAATTAACTCAGTCACCCATATTTCACACTCTGTATTGCAAAAAATTTCCAGGAAAGTTGAAGTATTAGCTTGGATCATTGTAGTCTCTTGTGAAATATTTTTTTAATTGAATGAGCATCTAAAAACAATTTAAGGCCTAGATGAGTTTATTAGTGAATTCTACCAAACATTTAAGGAAAAAAATTATACCAATTCTCTAGAATCTTTTTCAGAAGATAGAAGTAGAAGGAATACTTTCTAACTCATTCTATGAAGCCAGCATCACCCTAATATCAAAACCAGACAAAGACTTTATAAGAAAACTACAAATCAATTATCTTTCATGAACATACATGCAAAAATCCTCAACAAAATATTAGCAAATAAAATCTAATAATGTATTAAAAGAATTATACACCAAGAGCAGTGGGATTACTCAGGTATGCAATCCTGGCTCTACATTTAAAATATCAGTTAGTATAATTTATCATGTCAATAGGCTAAAGAAGAAAAAACACATGATCATATCAATAGATGCAGAAGTATTTGACAAAATTCAACACCCAATCATGAGAAAAACTCTCAGTAAACTAGTTATAGAGGGGAATTTTCTCAACTTAATAATGATATCTATAAAAAAGCTGACAGCTAACATCGTACTTAATGGAGAGAAACTTGAAGCTTTCCTACTTAGATCAGGAAAAAGGCAAGGATGTCACTTATCTCCATTCCTGTTCAACACTGTTCTGGAAGTCCTCACTAATGCAGTAAGACAAGAAAAGGAAATAAAAGATGTATTTGGTAGGGAAGAAAGAAGTAAAACTGTCCTTGTTCTCAGATAACACGATTGTCTCTGTGGAACTAATGCACAATTACAGCAAGGTTGCAGGGTATGAGGTTAATATATAAAAGTCAATTACTTTGCCATATATTAGCAATGATCAAGTGGAATTTAAAGTTAAAAAACACAATGCCATTTACATTAGTACCCCCAAAATGAAATACTTAGATACACCTTGAACAAAATATGTATAAGACATATGTGAGGAAAAAAGAAACTCTAAGAGACATCAAGGAAGAACTAAATAAAGGAGAAAAAAATGTATGTTCATGTTTAGGAAGAGGATTTTCAAGGCAGTGAAACTACTTGTAGGATACTATAATGGTGAATACATACTACTATAAATTTATTCAAAACCATAGAAAGTTCAACACCAAGAGTGAATCCTAATGTAAACTGCAGACTTTGGTTGATAATGATGGTTCGTTAATTATAACATGTACAATACCGCTCCTGTGGATGATATTGGTAAAGGGGGAGGTTATGAGTGTAGAGGCAGGGGGTATATGGTCAATCTGTGTATGTCCTGCTCAATTTTTCTGTAAAGCTAAAACTGTTCTAAAATATAAAATTTAAAAACAATAATTAAAAAATTATGCCAAGGGAGGGAAGCTGTGTATCAATCCCAAATATAGAAGAAATTCATGGATGCTATCAGAGACAAGATGGATTTGAACCTAGTGTATTTTAAACACTTGTGTACACTGGCTGGTGTAGCTCAGTGGATTGAGTGTGGGCCTGTGAACCAAACAACTGCAGTTCGATTCCCAGTCAGGGCACATGCCTGGGTTGCAGGCCAGTTCCCAGCAGGGGATGCACAAAAGGCAACCATACATTGATGTTTCCCTCCCTCTCTCCTTCCCTTCCCCTCTAAAGATAAATAAATAAAATCTTTAAAAAAATTGTTAATTAAAAAAAATTGTGCAAAAAACTGTCCTCAGCTTTTACTCCCCTACCTCATCTGTTCTACCCAGGTACTCTGCCAACAGACTTTCCCTGCAGCCAATGGAGTGGGCACATGACATGCTTGAACAATTATATGTACTAGGCATTGTTCTTGGTGATTTATACAAATAAATTCATTTAATTTTCATAGTAATTCTGTGAGATTACTACTTCTCTAAAATTAAGGGCACTTGGGTACAGAGACATTAATTATCTCCCCCTCCCTCCACGTAACATACTAGTAAAGTGATTGAATGTTTGGGGGTCCAAACCCAGGCAGCTTGATTCTCAACTCTTCCTGTTCTCAGTGATTCAGAGTCATTTTCTAGGATTTTTCCAACTTGTTCTGTGGAAAGTAATACTGTTACATCTACAAGATGCGAGGATATAAATCTAGAGCCATCTGCAACCATGCTCCCCACCCCGCGTCCACCATAGGAGAGAATGATGTTGACAGTTAGAGACAAGCAGAATTGCTTGACAGATTCCTGAAAGCACCAACACACATCTTCTAGTTACTTTAAGCCTTTCTCAGTTTCATGATTACATTAAAACCATGTTTCTGTCATTTGCAACCCAAAGGGTTATGACTATTAGAGAAATTGGAGCCCAGATTCATGAGGCTCACGTGGCAAAATGAGCATGGTCATTAAGATAGGGAGTAAAGTTGACTCAGCAGTCCCTATTAGAAAAATTGCTAGAGGAAGACCTCAGATAAGGTAAATTAATTATAGGTTCACATAAATAAATTTATCAGGTGGCCCACCAAAGTCTTCATCTGTATAACTCCAGCACACATCAGGTCTGGCACACAGAGGCTTAAAAGAAGCCACTGCACTGGAGGGTCACATCCGCTCATACATTTGAAGACCTGGTAATCTTCCAGACCTAGAACCCTTGGGTGAAGAGGAGACAAAGGTAAAGTAAGAGGAAACAGGTAAGGACACTACTGTAACACCCATGTGCCTACTCTGAATCTCCTTTCCCAGAGGGACTTGCAGCGGGCCAGATGGACTGAAGCTCAGTTCTAAACTCAGTTCATCTCAAAGAAGTTCCCATGGAACCTGAATCCATTTCTATGGTCATTCCCTGGTCCCTGATCTGAAATGTATATCTCTGTCCATTGAAGCTCACATTGGATCCCTAACCCAGGAAATAGAAGCAACCGTGAAAGGAAGAGCCAGGGGGGAAATATTGAAGATTATCCTCTATAGTAAGGCAGTAAACTAAAGTGATGTTCCTCTCTTGGAGGAGTTACCAAGGATAGTGGTACATTAAAAGAAAAAAAATTAGCCCTTTGACACTGGGCTGAAAGATGATTACATATTTTTAGCTCCTCGATGATCCGTCACTTATTTTATTTTTTTACTTAGATCCTGGGTTTTGAAACCACATTAATTTCTATTTTCTCTTTCTTCCCCTGATATTGTTTAGTGTGTTACTTATGTCTGGTAATTGTTTGAGCTTTCAGATTTCTTCCTTTTTTTACACTATATTTTGAAAACTAAACATGCATGATAAAACCTTCTTATTCCAACATATAAACAGAAGCTGGCCAGAGAGAAAATGTCACCCACCCTGACTAAGTGAAAATGACTGCCTTGAGTGTTTACTGCCATGAGTCAACAGGGATCGTGAGAACTGGCTCATGGGGCTGGAGCAGCACACAGTCCTTATTTTCTCAATTGTGTACCAGCAAAAATCTGCCTACTCGTCATTTTAATCTTGAGGACTGTTTAGCAATAAAAATTAAAATAGATGTTTAACATAGAATGTGAAGAGAGAAGAGACATCCTGTTAAATGTTTCAAGTTTTGGAAAACCTTACTTATTTACTTAGATTTCTCTCTTGGATGTATAGATTGTTTTATTTTTTAAAAAAGATTTTATGTATTTATTTTTAGAGAGAAGGGAAGGGAGGGAGAGAAACATTGATGTGTGAGAGAGACATTCATTTTGTTCCCTGTCACATGCCCCCAACCAGGGACCTGGCCCACAACCCAGGCGTGTGTCCTGACTGGGAATCAAGCCAGCAACCTTTTGGGTTGTGAGAACATGCCCAACCCACTGAGCCACACCAGTCAGGGCTAGATGAACTGTTTTGAAGATGTCAGTTTTTTTCTCCAAGAGATTATGTAGGTTTTACAACATTTTAACCAAAATCTCAATTGTACTTTTCAAGAACATATGCAAATAATTCTAGACATTATCTGGAAAAAGGGATGAGAATAACTAAGCAGTTATTTAAAAAGATGACTATTTAGTGGAAAATTACCCACTCACATTTAAAGTGAAATAATTTAAATGGTATGGCATGGATTGAAAAACAGAAAGTCAATTAAATAAATAAAAAACCCAGAAGCTGACACTCTTATGTAAAAAAAAATTCTTAATATATGAAGAAGGGTAATGAAATAATGAGAAAAATTAAGATTCTTACCTCATGCTACCTATTAAAACAAATCAAAGTCATATTAAGTTTAATTATTTTAAGAACCATAGAAATATTTTAATGCATAGCTTTTTGATCTCTGAGAAAAAAATAGAACAGAGGTAGAACTTCGAAACAAATAAAGAATAAAAAAATGCAACCTGAAGTTTTGATATAACATTTATATTATAAATCAAAAGCAATCACAAATATAATTAAGAAAATAATAAACTGGGGAACACAATTTCCAAAAACATGACTAAAAGATGAGTGTCAATAGATACAAAGAGTTCATAGATGTTGATGAGAAAATGTATGTGCCCCGAGTAAAAGGTGGGCCAAGCACACCAATAGTCAGTTCATATAGATATATACATGCACGCAAAGAAAGAAAAAAAAGACAAATGCCTAACAGTATATAAAACACTTAACATTATGACTTATGGCAGAGATGGCTAACAGGCCGCCAAATTTTACGTTCCTTCTTCATAGCAGCCTTCCACTTAGGAAGCACAACCTTCGAGTACAATTCTCAGGCACCCTTCTCTCTAGTGTGGCCATATGACTGGTCCCTGTCAGTGGAATGTAAGTGAAAAGTGATGCCCCTTTCAGAGAAAGGCTTTTAAGAATTGGCTTGTGCCTTGTTCACATTCTCTATTCCTCTTCCACCTTCTGGATGCAATTACGTAACTATGATGTCGTAGCAGAGGTTTATGACTTAGCTGCAATTATCTGGCGTTTTCAGCTCTTATAAAGTGAGGTGGTCACTTTTCTTCTATCAAGAGTCATAAAATAGGTAATTCTCTACACATAGAAAGCTTTAGAAAGTGGGTATAAAATTATCAATGTTACTACAAGAAAGTATTAAGACTACACTGAGAAAAACAAGGAAGAGGAAAACATGGGGTAATGGAAACTGTCAATCCATTTCAGATAGAATTAGTTAAGTTTGCTGCATGTAATAAACAAAAATAACTAATTTAAACAGGATAGATATTTATTGCTCTCTTGCATAAAAGAAAATCAGAGACAAGCAATGTAGAACTGATATGATGTCTACACTTGCTTTCTAGAAGTTCCACGGTGCTAGCATTGCTCCCAAACTCAAGGTCGCATAATGACAAGGTGGATAGTAGAATGCCAGATATCATAGCATAAGTTTGAGGAAAGAGAACATGCACAGAGAAAATGGCCAGCTGAACAGGTTTCCTTAAAAAGCTTTGTGAGGAGTTCCATACTCTACTTCTGTTTCCATTTCATTGGCCAAAAATGGCTTATAGTTACACCAAACTATGAGGAAGGCTAGGAAATGTGTTTTATATCAGATGGCAATATTCCCAGTTTAAACTTGGGGTTCTCTTCCAAAGGGAAATAACGACGATGGTAGGCAACTGGCAGATACTCCATAGGACCCATGCTTGAGAGTGGGGAAGGGAACAGTGGGGTCGTAGTGGAAGAGGAACTCTTTAGGAGGAAGTTTTTTGGGGGGAAATGGGGACTTCGTGATTTAGATGTTATGACTGAGAGGGCAGGACAACTTAAGAATCTGGTAAGAACTTTTTTTTAACAAGAGAAAAACACAATAACAAACTCCAGGTAAAACAGAAGCTGTACAATAAAATCATGTCAAAATATGAAACAAAATAAAGTCATGGTATAAGAAAATAGAGTTCATTAAATATTTTTAACAAAGTATATTCTTATATGAGTGGCCAGCAGGGGGATCAGTAATCCCAGCACACTTCTTCAACCAATGCGAGAAAAATGTTTACATAGGCAATATATTAAATGGTATATATTAGTTTTTAATGTTTAGAGTCAGTCCTCAGACAAGATATGGAGCAGCCATAGCTGCAAACAGAATAACTGTTAACATTACAATGTAGATGTGACAGAAGGTAGAAAGTGGGAGGTAGGAAAAGGGTATGAAGACTCATTTCTCATTTTACAGTCTTGAGTCAGGGTATTGACTGATGTTGATGGAAAGAGAAGTAAAATCTCAGATACTATTTAAGGTTATAAAGACTATCAATGAAAGAACCAAAAATAATACATTGAGAGAAGAAAGAGAAAGGCAAAAATATCATGTGTTCCTAGAAATGGACTCTTTAAAAATAATGATTGTAATGAGGTTTGTATTTTTCCATAGGAATAATGTTTTAACTGTGAATTAAGTACCAAGTAAGTTCCACGAACAATATGTCAGGGAAGCAAAGAAAGAGCTCTGGTAAATCTATATATTGATTCAAAAGAGGTTATTTATATTACAAATGGATACATTTGCAGTAATGATTTTTATTTTTCAATGGTTCTAATGTAATGAACATTGTTAATAGTTAAAAGTTGGACCTATACATGCTCTTTAAATGAAACATGAATTAGACATTTCAGCTATAAGTTTTCTTGCTGCCTTAGAATTTTGAAGATACTTCAATAGCTTTGTATGGTTCACCTCTATTCAGGAGCCATTTCCAGAAACATTAAGACAATGATTTCTTTTTCTATTTACCAGGTCCAGCACGAATTATGCCCCTGTTTTATTACAAAAATTTTTATTACAAAATCATAAGCATGTAATTCTGTGACATAACAATATCATTCTCAAGCACATCATATAACATTTTAGGTGAAAAGTTCAAATTAAAACTATTAATCATTACACCCATATTATTACCCTACTAACCACACTCACGCAGGCTG
Organism: Carollia perspicillata; assembly: GCA_004027735.1. NCBI lineage: Eukaryota > Metazoa > Chordata > Mammalia > Chiroptera > Phyllostomidae > Carollia > Carollia perspicillata. The sequence continues at coordinate 10,462 of PVKM010034690.1, forward strand.
GACCCAGTATATAAATTTGCCAAAAGCAAGAGAAGATTTCAGAGTCGTTTTGCCAACTTTACAGCAACTCTCAGTTTGAGATGACTGTTTTCAGTAGGAGGCTTTGTGTCTCTAAATATTTGAGGAGCCCAGTGTGGGCTTTTTGAGGTTTGGGGCCCAGAATTCCTGTAAGGCAGGTTCTATCAGTTTCCTTCTCTTCATTTCTCTTTCCCCAGGCTCACCATGATGAACATGAAAAGGCAGAATTGAAGAGGAAAATAAGCCATTAGAAGACAGGTTTGGAAGCTGGTGGAAAAGTAAAACACTGACCTGGATGGACAGAATTTCTTCTTTTGGGAGGGTACAGATGGGTGGTAAGTGGGGGAGGCTGAGTTACTCTCAAGTGCTGACGGGACTCGCAAGTATTTTATACATCCTCTGATGGAGAAATCTTTGTAGTTTCCCGAACCATTGTCAGCAGGGGTCTACTCAGAGCTGCTAAATAGTAGAAAGAGGGGTATGGAAACTAATAGAGAACTCATAATTTTCCTGTACTTCAACTTTTACTTCTCTGGAAGCTATGTATCCAAGTGTTAATGATTTCTAAGTAGTATGATATAGGATAACTTTTTGTCTTTTCACTTACTTGCATTTTCCAATTTGTACAATAAATATATAAGATACTATGTAAATAAAAAGAGGGAAAAGAGCTGCATATAAAAAGTAAATATTATTTGAATACATTTCCTTCTTTTCTTGATCTGATTTTCTTAACCTTGTCATCCTTTTGATATCTCTGCTACATGGCAACTTAGAAAGCTGCTGAACCACAGTCTGTTCTACAGGTTTTGTGCTGCATTCACGATTGGCTACTCACGGCTCTGGAATGTTACTTTCTTCCTCACACCGAAAAGGCATACCCAACTTAAATGGTTAATGAAAGAGACATTCATAAGTGAGCTATTCCATCTACTTGATGGAGTTACTAAAAACTGTTGTATGCTCTATCAAGAGGAAAAATGTTTAAAGTACTCATGTTACATTTTTAAAAAGCAGTACACAAATTATATAAACAATAAGAAAAATGACTAGAAAGAAATATAGCAGTGTGTAAAAAATTTAGTTTTGAAGATAATGCAGGTAAAAGTGCCATAGAGTAGCCAGTTAGCGGGTAGTCAATCAATGTTAGTTGAATTTCAATTTACATTCTCACTTTCAAAAACTCTCCCATTAAGAGATAATTCAAAGTGGGGGGAGGGGCAATTTGTAAAAAGTATTCAGCAGACCCTTAATGAAAAATTGTAACTGAGCTAAATATTGAAAAAAGAGAAATATAGTAAGTAAACAGATTTGATTGCAAATGTGAACCAATCTATGTGTGTATATCCACATTAAGTATAATCAATAATTTATAAGAGATAAAATATTTTAATATTAGATGAATTTTTACGTCCCTTGCAATCTGTAAAAGCATCTACATGTGTGCTAGTAATTTTGGTGTATCCTCGCAGGAGCCCTTACTGAAGCCATCCTGACTGAAGTGCCCGAAGGGTCACCGAGTCTGTCCTGCTGCTGAGCAGTTGGTAGCCGCTACATGAGTAAAAGTTCCTGAAAGAAATTAGAAATCTGCTTTTGCTTTGTAGTCTTAAGAGATTTTCAGAATTCCCAGAATTTCCTGTCACATGGCTTAGATCTTCACAAAGTTTTACAATAACCACTGGAATTTTTTAAACTAGATTTCAGTATTAAAAAATCCATTAAAATGGGTTTAATTATGAGATCTGGACTACCACAGGGCCTCAGTAAATTGGTTCTGAATGTGGTGGCCTGTAGCAAAGTCTTAGATAACATTTTTCTCATAAATGCATCACATGTTAAATATGTTTATCTTATAAATTCGGAAAATATGGTGATTTCCATTTGGAAGCAAATAATGGTCATTTCCATGTCTTGAGACCAAAAGTGAGTTAACATATTTTTTTTATTATGAACCAAAGAAAAGTTGTAAATACATTCTGCTAGTAACTGCTTGAAGATTATCTCAATTTGGAAACATTTTTTCCACAAATATTTACAGTAACTTGTCAACAAAAAAATGCTATAATTAACAAAACCCAATTATTAACATTTTTATGATCTTCATAAAAAGGCTTTTTATACATTTTATAACATTGTCATCAGTGAAGGCATTTGATTTTATGTCCTATTTTTTCATTTACTATTATTTCAAATATATTTCCACACATGCAATTAAATCCATCTGGTCTAATGGGACATATAAGGCCACTGTTTCCCTGTTGATCTTGTCTGCAAGATCTACCCACTGACATCAATGGGGTGCTAAAGTCCCCTACTATAACTGTATTTCTCCCTTTATGTCCATCACTATTTGCTTATATATTTAGGTGCTCTGTGTTGGGTGCATAAATGTTTACAAGCGTTATTTGTTCTTATTGAATTGATACCTTTGTCTTTAGATAATGACCTTCTTTGTTTCCTGTTACAGCTTTTGTTCTAAAGTCTATTTTGTCTGATATAAATATTGCTACCCTGGGTTTTTATTTTTTGTTTTTATTTGTATGAAATATCATTTTTAATCCCTTTACATTCAGTTTATGTGCATCTTTCATTCTGAGGTGAGTCCATTGTAGACAGTCTATGTAAGGGTCTTGTTTTCTTATTTATTCAGCTACCCTATATAGTTTGATTGGAGCATTGAAACCGTTTGCACTTAAAGTAATTGTTGATAGGTATATATTTATTGCTGTTTTATTATTCATATTTTTTATTTTTTTATTTCTTTTAAAAATTAACACATATGTTTATTGATTTTAGAGAGGGAGAAAGGGGGAGAGAGGGAGAGAGGAAAAGAGAGAGAGAGAGAGAGAAACATTGACTGGTTGCTTCCTGTATATGCCCTGACCGAGGATCAAACCTGCAACATAGGTGTGTGCCCTGACTGGGAAATCAAATCCTCAACCTTTTGGTGTATGGGACAATGCTCCAACGAACTGAGCCACACTGGCCAGAGCTCCTTCTTCCTCTTAAAGTAGTCCCTTTACCATTTCCTGTATTGCTGGTTTGTTGGTAATGAACTCCTTAAGCTTTTTTCTTGTCTGGGAAACTCTTTATCTGCCTTTTGATTCTAAGTGACATCTTTGCTGGATAGAGTAGTCTTGGCTGTAGGTCCTCACTTTTTACCATTTTGAATATTTTGTAGCAATTCCTTTTGGCCTGAAATGTTTCTGTTGAAAAATCAGCTAATAGTCTTACTGGAGCTCCCTCATAGGTAACTGTCTTTTCTCTTGCTGCTTTGAAGATTCTCTCTTTGTCTTCAACATTTGCCATTCTAATTATGATGTGTTTGGTGTGGGTCTCTTTGCATTCATTGTGTTTGGGATTCTCTGCATTTCTTGGACTTGTTTGTCTATTTTCTTCAATAGGTTAGGGAAGTTTTCAGCTATTATTTCTTCAAACAGGTTTTCAATCTCTTGTTCTCTCTCTTCTCCTTTGTTACTCCTATGATGCAGATATTTCTATGCTTGATGCTGTCCCAGAGGTTCCTTAAACTGTCCTCATCTTTTAAAATTCTTTTTCTCTTTGTGTTGCTCTGCTTGGTTGTTTTTTGCTACCTTGTTTTCCAAATCATTGATTTGATCCTCTGTCTCACATAACCGACTGTTGGTTCCTTCTAGTGTATTCTTCTTTTCAGACATTGCATTCTTTATTTCTGATTGGTTCTTTTTTGTGGTTCCTATGTCCTTATTTATGCTGTTGAAGTTTTAACTAAGTTCCTTGAGCATCCTTAAAACTATTGTTTTGAATTCTGTGTTTGGTAGATTACTTTCCTTTATTTCACTCAGTCCTTTTCCTAGGGATTTCTCCTATTCTTTCATTTGGGACATGCTTGTTTGTTTGTTTGTTTTTGGTCTCCCCACTTTGGCTGCCTTTCTGTATTTGTTTCTGTACATTAGATAGATCTGCTATGTTTTCCAGTTTTGGTATAGTGGCCTCGTGTAGTAGGTATCCTGTGGGGCTCAGTGGCACAGTCTCCCTGATCACCTGAGCTAGGTGCTCCAGAAATGTTCCTCGTGTGGGTTATGTGAGCCCTCCTGTTATAGTTGATTCTCAATCGCTGTTGTCTTGTCCATGTTTGGGATTGACCTTAGGCTGGCTGGCTATGAGGACTGACTTCAACCACAGTGTACGAACTGCTCTGTGAGAAATTTGACACATCAGGGTCTAGTGCCTGCCAAGATCTTTCTTTGGGTGTGCCAGTTGGATTGCACTCTGCTCTGTGTTGGTTCTGGGGCCTCTTGAGAGGGACTCTGGTGCAGGTCAATGTCAGATGCTGCCTTTAACTGGCCCTGGGATACCTGTCTGGAGCTACCAGGTGATACACAGTTTGTTTGCCTCTGCTGGATCTGGGTGCACACAGGAGGGGCCAAGCTGCCTACCAAGGCTAGCACCCACTGTCACTGAGATGAAGGGCAGGTCAGCACAAGGGCAAGGCACCTCCACCCACCACCTGCCACTAGGCTCAGTCATCAAAAGAGCCTTTGCTGTGCATAAGCTTTGTGGGAGAGACTCTCACTGAGTCACCAGGTAGGTGCAAGTGCTATTCACCAGGTTGATAGACATTAAGTCTTGGTGCCAGGGCCGAGTCTGAGGCCACTCAGTAAAATTCTTAGTGTATATCAAGGCCAACTGCCACCTGGCAGGGCCTGTGGACCTTTGTGGTGGGAAAAGGTCTCAGGGTATCATCAGGGTAAGGCCAACAGAGTTCACTAGGCTAAAACAGACCAAGATCGGCTGTGTGGAGAGAGGGTTCTGTGCAGGAATGGTGGCACTGGTGGGGCGTGTGAGGAAAAAAATGGTTTCACCAACAACCACACAACTCAGTCTTTCCCTGTGTTACTCTGGCACTCCTCCGGTTTGCCTGAACTTCCTCGAGAGCTCTTTAATAGAGTCTGCGCTACAGGCCTAGGCTGGAGACGTGATTGGCCCACCATGCGGAGTAATCCTGGCAAGGC
>PVKM010034691.1:0-15454 GCA_004027735.1 Carollia perspicillata
AAGATGTCCTGGAGGTTCCTAAGCTTCTCCTCATTTTTTTTGAATTCTTGTTTCTTCATTCTTTTCTGCTTGGCTGTTTGTTTCTTCCTTCTGGTCCACTCCATTGATTTGAGACTCAGTTTTCTTCTCATCACTACTGGTTCCCTCTGCATTTTCCATCATTTCACTTATGAAGGTCTTCATTTTTTCATCTAATTTGAGACCAAAATCAACCAATTCTGTGAGCATCCTGATTAGCAGTGCTTTGAACTGTGCATCTGTTAGGTCGGCTATTTCTTGCTTGCTTAAAAGTATTGGCTCTGGGACTCTGAGCTTTTCTTGTTTTTGAGTCATTTTTGGTCAGGTGGCGCCAGTTACGTATGAGGGGCGGAGCCGTAGGTGTTCACCATGGTGGCGCAGCCTAGTCGCCAAGTTGTGACGGGTCCATGTTTTTCTTACCCCGTCCAAGTCTAGCGGGATTGCAAAGTTAAGTGTATGATTATGAAATAAAAACTAAACAACAACCTAGCTGGTGTGGCTCAGTGGATTGAGCACGGGCTTCGAACCAAAGGGTCTCTGGTTCAATTCCCAGTCAGGGCACATGCCTGGGTTGCAGGCCAGGTCCCCAGTGGGGACCATGTGAGAGGCAACCGCACACTGATGTTTCTCTCCCTCTCTTTCTCCTTCCCTTCCCCCCTCTCTAAAAATAAATAAATAAAATCTTTTAAAAAAAAACTAAACAACAAAAAAAGAGCAAAAACTAATATGTTGTCTTCAACTTCAACTGTGGTTATCATCAGACATATCTGACATAATGTTAAATGTGTTTGTCCTGTCAATACATTATACTTATATGGGGAAATACAAAACGTGTTCATTATAAATTGCTCTGTAACAAATTACCACAAAACATGGCAGCCTGAAACAAGAAATTGTTGTTATCTCATAGTCCCTATGGGTTATGAATCAAGGTAGTGTATAGCTGTGTGCCTTTTGTACAGACTGTCTCATGAGACTGAAATCAACATGTCAGCCAGGCCTGGGTCGTTTCAAAGCTTAAATGGAAGAGGATATACTTTCAATATACCAGCACTACTTTTGGCAGGGCTCAGAAGGTCCACTTTCAAGCTCATTCACTGTTGACAAGCCTCAGGTACTTTCTTATATGAGCCAGAGACATCAATCCCTTGCCACATAGGTCTTTCCATAGGCCTGCTTACCACATGGCAGTTCACCTTCCCCAGACCAAGTGCTCTAAAAAAGAATGAGTGAGAGAGGATGAGCGAAAAGGAAGCCACAATCTTTTTAAAACCTAACTTCATAAGCAACCTTCCATCACTTTTTTGGTATTCTCTTTGTTAGAAGCAAGTCGCTAGGTAGACCTAGTGACTTGACCTGGATTAGAACCCACATTCAGGGAGAGGGAATTACACAAGTCCATAAATGTTGGGAGATGGGGGTCTATTTTAGATGAGATCCATTTCAGAAGCTTTATACCACAGTCTACCTCTTATACCCAAATGGTTCATGTCCCTCCCACATCTAGTCCCCAAAATCTCACCCCATTGCAATAAGTTGGGAAATGCTAGGTTATGCTCTTGCAATAACAACTCTAAAGCTTGGTGAGGTAAAAAAAAAAAAAAAAAAACATAGTTTTATTTCTCAGTCATACTGCATGTCCATCATGAGTTGGCTATGGATTCTTCTTGTGTTGTCCTCACTCAGGAAGTCTCCAAGATCACTGGAGCTTGTTGGAGGGAAGAGGATATTGGTCACTGGCTGTTAAAGTGTTCTACATGGAAGTGACACGTGTTACTGCTACTCAAGTAGCAGGGCCACACTAATTTTAAAGGAAGAGAAAAGTACATTTCTATCATGTACCTGGAAAGAACAGGAACAGAAATATCGATGAACAGCCCCAAACACTAACAAAGTGGGTACAGTTACATAATTCAGCTCTACCTAAGTACATACCAAAATGATTATAGGCCAAATTTTGATATTGAACTCATTCCACAAATATTTACCAACTACTATTATGTACGAGGTTTATGCAAAATGCTAAAAACTAAATGCAGAGAACAAAGCAGTTCTTCCTCACCTTCTGATTTCTCAATATAGTGGGCAAAGTGATAAATATATAGATAAGTGCAAAATAGAAATTATTATTAAAATGTTGTTTAAGACATACTAGAGGCACCTCACAGACTTCAAGAAAAAGATTAGAGAGGACATCTTGGTGTAGATGGATTCTGGTGAGTTCTGATACATATATAGATATAGGCCAGGTAAAGAAAGTCAAGACAAATTTTTTAAATTTTTTAAGTAAGATGAATATATGATGATTATCTTCCCAGTCACAAGGCTTCATTCTTCTGCATCTGTGGTTAACTACTGCCTTACCTAATCAAGTAACTGGGTAACTGGGCACCTAGACTTCCTCATCTGCAAAATGAGGTTTAATTAGATACTGTCCAAGATCTCTTCCAACTATAAAATGTTATGATTATTTCTGGCTCTAGAGGCTATTTTTTTCAAAACCACATTTTATAGGATAATTATAAAATAATTATCTTATAAAACATTGTATTACTAAAAAAAGTTAAATAAACACCTATGGGAAACTGTCCTATCTAAAATAGTGAAATTGTATTTTCATCTCTTCTGAGATACAAGTTCAAAATTGACCACAAAAATAAGAATTAATACATAGTTTAGAATATACTGATATGAAATGGTTCTTGATGGCAAACTTATACTCTTGGGTTGTGTTTTGTCTTTGATCTACCACCCTAAACATTTCTAGCAATTCTCATATATAAAGACACTATTTAAATTCTACGTGTTGGTTTTGTTGGTTTGCTTGTGAAAAGACTCCAATCACCTCTCTCCCTGCCAATGCACACACAAAATTTGTTTTGCACTGAAACTCTGTTGCTAGGTTGATTTTCACTCTGCTAATTTCACTGAATGTCATGTTCTTCATTAGACTCCTCAGCCCTTCGGGGATCTTCCTATTTTCAGGGAAAATCTTGGGAAGTCACACTCAAGTCATCACCAGTCATAGCACAACCATCATTTTCTACCAGTCATCTGAGTCCTGGCTCAGGATTCTTCCCTTTTCCACATCAAGTTTTCATTCCCAACCTCTTCTTTCACTGGTCTAACCTAGATTTTCAAAGCAAAATCCCTACCAAGTATTGGTGAAGATGTGATACAATAGGAATGCTTATTTGCTGCAGGGAGTATAATTGCTACAACCACTTTGGAAAACAGTTTGGCATTATCTACTGAAATTAAACATATGTGTACCAGATGATCCTGCAATTTCACTTTTCGTTATATACAACATGTGTACCGAGAAATATCTCCAAGGATGTTTACTTCAGCCTTAATTATAATTGCTCTAAACTGTCTATGACCTAATGTCCACCAGCAATAGAATGGATATATAAAGTGTGGTATATTCAGATGATATTTGACCAACTGCAACATGAATAAAGCCAGTAAGCATAATGTTAGGTAAGAAGCCAGACACAAAATAATGTAATGCATGATTATACAGTGGTTGGCAAAAGTAGGTTTACCATTGTGAGTATGTGAAACAGTTTATTCTTGTATTATTACTTTGTTTATTATTGATCAAGGGGAAAAGTGAGATTGGGAAGGAGCATGGGAATTCTGTAGCACTAAAAATATTCTACATATATTCAGCTGGGTGGAGGAAACCCTGACACTTGCTTTCATATTTCATTGTTTATGTACTTATATCTATAAATGCACTATATTTTTATTTTAAAAAAATAATGAAAAGAATTTGGGCTTCCAAGAAGTCCTGCTCATTTTTTTTAAAGGGACCATGTGGAAACACACACAAATTTGAAAAAAAATAAAACTTCTCATTTTTTAGTGATGAGAGGCACAGTCAAGTTCCCAGTTTTTATATCCTGCCATATGTATTATGAAAATCTTATACTCCAGTAACCTTCATCATTGTAGAACATTTTCCCTAAGGGTCTTTGTCAGTTGCAACATAGTTTAAGGTAGGATTTGTTGTTATTTAGTTAACAAAATTCCAAAACTTTCAATCTATTAAACACACACACACATAATATGACATTAGAAAATGAGCAGAAGGAAAGAGAGGGGTGTGAGGGGAGAAGGAAAGGAAAGAAAGAAAGATATGAAAGATATATTACTTAGGGACCTGATGTGTCTGACCAGACAAAGCTTAAACACATGCTCTCTTCCCTGTCTCTCCTGGCTTTTTACTGTATGACTTACATATGAAATAGGGATTTGACAATTTTGTAAGACAGGTACTTTTAGGGTATTTCAAATTCTATATTTTCCTTGGTGTTTACATACCTGAGGTTGCTTATCTAGTATAAGCTTGAATCTATGAAAATTTAAGAACAATGACTAAAGTAAAACATGCAAAAAATTTTAAAAAAAGTGAATGGGAGCCTCTTTAAAAGGTCACATTGCTTGCGCTAATGTAGAACCTGCTCTAAAATGACATGCTCTTTTGATAATCCAAATTTCCTCTCTTTTTTTGGCTTGGTGCTTTAGAATCAGGTTAGTAATAGGAACAAATACCATATGAAGAAAACTTTTTCCTAATTTAAATGAAATTATTAAAAAATCACACTATCACATATAAATTCAATATCAGCTTTTCTGTGGAACTTTTTTGTTTGAAATATTTTTAATTAAAGAATATCTATTACATATAATATAGTCATGAGTCATTAATAAAATTTGGAGTTTTCACATTATAACAGAGGGGATGCCACATAGCAAAGATAAAAATAGTGAAGAGGTCCAAAGTACGTTTTATGAGTCAGAATGTAAAATATAGATGATTTGACTCAAACTATCACCATGTATAAAATAAAAGAAAAGATGATATTTTTCTGACATAAAACATACTAAATAAAAGGCTTCTTGTGAGATTTTTCTTTCAGAGGGGGCTGGTTTATGACCAAAGTAAATGGAAACCTTCAAAATTTCTGTAAATACAGGAATACCCCATTCTATTGTGCTTCACAGATATTGCTAATTTTATTTTATTTTATGTACAAATTGTAGGTTTATGGCAACCCTGAATCAAGCAAGTCTATTGGCACCATTTTTCAATCAGCATTTGCTCACTTTGCATCTCTGTGTCACACTTTGACAATTTTCACAATATTCCAAACTTATTATCATTATTATATTTGTTTTGGTGGTCTGAGATCAGCAATCTTTAATATTACCATTGTAATTGTTTTGGGAGCCACAAACCATTCTCAAATAAAATAGCAACATTAATCAATAAATGTGTGTTTGGACTACTCTACTTTCCTTGTGCCTCCATATTCCCCAAGACACAATAATATTGGAATTAGGTGACTTAATAACCCTACGATGGCTTCTAACTGCTGAAGTAAAAGGAAAAGTCATGTGTTTCTCACCATAAATCAGAAGCTAGAAATGATTAAGCTTAGTGAAGAAGACATGATGAAAGCTAAGATAGGCTAAAAGCTAGGCTTCTGGTGCCAAAGAGCCAAGTTGTAAATTCAAAGAAAAACATTTTGAAGGAAATTATAAGTGCTACTCAAATGAACAAAAAAAAGATATAAGAAAATGGAACAGCCTCACTTATTGCTGATACTGAGTGAGTTTTGGTGGCCTGTGTAGAAGATAAAGCAACCACAACATCCCTTTAAGCCAAAGCCTAATGCTGAGCAAGATTCTAAATCCCTTCACATCTATGAAGGCTGAGAGAAGTGAGGAAGCTGCAGAAGAAAAGTTTAAAGCTAGCAGAGGTTAATTGATGAGGTTTAAGAAGAGAAGCCATCTCCATTACAAAAGCAAAAGGTGAAGCTGCAAGCCCTGATTTGTAGAAGCTACAGCAAATTACCCTGAATATTTAGCTAAGATAGTTAATGAAGGTGGCTACACTACCGAACAACAGATTTTCAATGCATTCAACAGATGAAATAGCTTTATATTGAAATAAGATGTCTTTTAAGGTTTTCATGGCTAGAGAAGAAAAGTCAAAGTCTGACTTTAAAACTTCAAAGGACAGGTTGACTCTCTCTTTAGGAACTAATGCAACTGGTGACTTTTAGTTGAAGGTAATTACTCGCTTACTATTCTGAAAATCCTGGGGCTCTTAAGAATTATGCTAAATATACTCGTCCTGTGCTCTATGAAAAAACAAAGCCTGAATGAGAGCACATCTGTTTACAACATGGTTTGCTACATATTTGCCCACTATTGAGAACTACTGCTGAAGAAAAAAAGAAAGGAAGAAAGGAAAAAGAAAGAAAGAAAGAAAGAAAGAAAGAAAGAAAGAAAGAAAGAAAGAAAGAAAGAAAGAAAGGAAGGAAGGAAGGAAGGAAGGAAAGGAAAAGAAGAGAAAACAAAAGAAATACTTCTTTCAAAATATTACTGCTCATTACAGTGCATCTGGTCACTCAAGATCTCTGATGGAGATATATAAGAAGGTTAATGTTGTTTTCGTGTCTGCTAACACAACATATATTCTGCAGCCCATGGACCAAGGAGTAATTTCAACTTTTGAGTTTTATTTAAGAAATAGATGCATTTTGTAAGGCAATAGCTGTCATACATAGATTCTTCTTATGAATCTGGGCAAAGAAAATTGAAAAACTCCAGAAAATATTCACCATTTTGTATTCCCTTAAAAGCACTCATGATTCATGGGAAGGAGTCAAAATATCAGCATTAACAGGAGTTTGGAAAATGTTGATTTCCAATCATCATGAGGAGCTGAAGACTCCAATGAAGGAAGTTACTGCAGATTTGGAAAAAATACAGAGAGAACTGAAATTAGAAATGGAGCCTTAAGATGTCACTGAATTGATGTAATCACGTGATAAAATATTAACAAATGGGAAGTTGCTTCTTACGGATGAGCAAAAAAGTGATTTCTTGATATGGAATCTATTCCTGGTGAATATGCTATAACTGTTGAAATGACAAGAAAAGATTTAGGATAGTACATAAACTGAATTAATAAAGCAGCAGCAGCACTTGAGAAGATTGCCTTCCAGTTTGAAAAATCTTCTACTGTGAGAAAAATGCCCTCAAACAGCATTGCATGCTACAGAGACATCATTCATGAAAGAAAGGGTCAATTTAAGTGGCAAACTTCATTGTTGTCTTACTTTAAGAAATGCCACAACCACCACAATCTTCACCAACCACCAATCTGATCAGACAGCAGCCATCAAAATCAAGGCAGGACCTTCCACCAGTAAAAGTATTATGACTCACTGAAGGCCCAGATGATGGTTAGCATTTTTAGCAATAAACTATTTTTAATTAAGGTATGTACACTTTTTTATAGGCATAAAGTTATTATTGCATACTTAATAGACTATAGTCTAGTGTAAAAAAAAAACTTTTATGTGCACTGGGAACCCAAAAAATTTGTTTGATCCCTTTGTTGTGTTACTCACTTTTTGCAGTGGTCTGCACCAAAACCAGCACTATCTCCTAAGTATGTCTGTACTATAATATGTATCTGACCAGGTCATGCATTAGCATGGGTCATTCTGCACTCAAAAGTTACTGACTTTACTCTTACAATTTCTCAGCCACAACAAGTAGTCAACACTTTGGCATAAATCATGGAAATAAAAGAATTCATACTATCACAACAGTTTTCTTATTGTTTATTTCATTCTCTCACCCACATCAGGCATACGACACTATTCTATTAGCTGGAACATGCTTACTTGACTAAATCAATTTCCAAAAATCTATTTTCTCTGCTTATGAGAATTTATGGTGTATTTTTCCCTAACCTTTAAAAAAGAACACAAAATGAAACTTAATAATTTTTACTTAAACCATAGCAGAAAGCTCAGTTGACCTAAATATTAAGGATGACTTAGATAAAATAGATTTTTTAAATGTTCCTGGCTGGTATTAGATACTTTCTGTTGTTTCTTCCCATAGATCAACAAGTCATCAGATTGATATTTATACTTAGAAAAGAAAGATAGCTTCGTGGGGAACTGAGAAGTAGAAGAGTTGTCTTTATGTCTTGAACACTTTAAGAAATGGCTTCAACTGGAAAATCCACCATGCATTTGTATGATACTAAAGAGGGGGAAGGGTTTTCAGGAACATCTGTACAGGACACATGGACAAAACCAAAGGGAGGTAGGATCAAGGGTGGGAAGTGGGGATGACTGGGTTCAGGGAACGTGGTGAAGGAAAAATGGAGACAACTGTATTTGAACAATAATTTCTAAAAAGTTTTAAAAAATAAAGAGACAAGTATTTTGCCAATGAAAATTACATGTTAACATTAATTAGAGTGAACTACAAATTTATTACTACCATAAAATCTAGCCTAAAGGAGTCATTCAGTATTAATGTATCTGAGTTGGAACCATGTTTGAGGATTTTTTACTTTAGGTTAAAAGCCAGCTACTTTTAACCTAAAAATGGATCTGCCTTTTGACCCAGCAATTCCACTGCTAGGATTATATCCTAAAAACTCTGAAACACCAATCCAAAAGAACCTATGCACCCCAGTGTTCATAGCAGCACAATTTACAATAGCCAAGTGCTGGAAGCAACTTAGGTGCCCATTAGTAAATGAATGGATCAAAAAACTGTGGTACATTTACACAATGGAATTCTATGCAGCAGAAAGAAAGAAGGAGCTCCTACCCTTTACCACAGCATGGATGGAACTGGAAAGCATTATGCTGAGTGAAATAAGCCAGGTGGTGAAAGACAAATACCATATGATCTCACCTTTAACAGGAACCTAAACAACAAAACAAACAAACAAGCAAAATATAACCAAAGACACTGAAATAGAGAACAGGCTGACAGTGTGCAGAGGGGAGAGGGGAGGGAATGTCAGGGGAATTGCAGGAAAAAAAGGGGAAGAGTTTACAGGAACAAGTATAAAAGACACACAGACAAAAACTAGGGGGGTTAGAAATGGGAGGGAGGAGGGCTGGGTAGTGGACTGGGATGGGAGTAAAAGACAGAAAACTGTACTTGAACAACAATTTTTTTTTTTTAAAAATCCAGCTACATGCCCTACAAAAGAATCTTCCTTTAATTAAGAAGAAATGAAAAGATCTGACCATCTTCTCCCTATATTTTTTACTAAAACAGGCTCAACGTATGTGTCTGAAAGTTAGATTCTGCCAAAAAGGATTAAATTTATCCAACACATGGATAATAGTAAACATAAAACATATATGTGAGATTTATGAAGACCCCTTTTGGAAGTGACCTCAAACAGGTGGTTGCTCCCGAGGAGTCAGTTCATGCCATGGTTTCATCTGCAGGAATAATGGGAGAATGAGGTGTGTGTGCAGCAAATACATGGAGACATGCTGACTGAGACTTGATATTGCTTGTTGGATGTTTCTATTTTTGTCTAAACTTCAAAAACAATTTTATTGTACTATGAGAAGAGCAGAAGGTCTTCAGTTCTGTGATTGGTTATTGTTTTGAAAAGGAAAGAAAATTACCTTTCATTTTTCTCCTTGGCATTAAATCCACAGTGGAGGTGGAGGTTCGAAGGACATTTCAAATCATGGCAACTGCATCAAGGAACTTTTATGTCTGTTGTTCTGACTAAGGTTTTACAATGTTCACACCATCTCACTAAAAACTGCAAATAGAAGTCTACAAAAACAGTTTTGCAAAAATAGTTTGATGTTTCCAACTTGCTTTGAAATCCTAAGCAAACTCAGTATCTACCTTTACGGTGTCTACCCAAAAGCATTTTGAAGCCTGTGCTAGATAAAGCCTTGGATTTCACCCCAAAGGAATAATAGTATTTAGAATAGCATTTCCTATGAAAATCTCATGGTACATTTTATTCTTTAAAATTCAAACTATTAAAAAATAGAGACATGGTCGTTATGTGCCATATACCATGCCAGGGGCTCAGCTAAAACCTGCAAGGAGACAAAACCAGTCATTGTGAGGATACTGTTGGTTACAATCCAATAGCAGAAATTAAACTGCCACAATCTGGGTAGGTTAAGTGCTGTAAGTAACACCCAACATTTTTAGTGGCATAAATAAATGAATTTTAATTCTCATTTCCATAAAACTCCAGTGCCAGTACATGTTCCTAATCAGGATGGGGTGATGGGTGGCCATCTTATTAACACTGTAGTGTGAACAGGCTTTCGTAGTGGGGATGGGGGTTGATACTGAAAGCTGTAGCTACAGGACCAGGTTTTTGCTATTTTATACATCTTTTCTCCTTTAGATCCTCAGGGATGCTACCTATAGAGAGAGGGAACATCAAAGGAAGGGTCATGTATAAGATGGTTTTAAGCCTGGCCTGATAGTGGCATGATTTGTATCTAGCTGTAGTGCATTGTGACGAATTTAGTCACATGCTCACAATTATCTACAAAATGTAGTCTGGCTCAGTAACAGGAAGAAGAGGGAAGCAGTGTGATGAACAACTAGCCAGTTTCCGGGACACAAGCTAATGTGATAATATGTGATAAGGAAGTACACAGGGACGTCACAGCATCGAAGAGCTACACCTAAGTAAAGCACAGAGAGCACAAGAGGTCAAGGCGGGCTTTCCACATGAGATGATAGCCTACTGGGAACTGAATGAGAGATGCATTGAACATGTGAAAAAGAGGTGACAAAAAGTGGCCTGGGCAGAAGGAAACAATTCTAGAAACAACATGATGATAGGCTTTAAACTTTGTAAAACAATTCTATGGAGGAATTAAAATGTAGTGCCTTTTTATATGTTTCAGATGTGTGGACTTTAAAAAATTACTAGTGAGTTTTTTTACATAAATGTAATACTTAGGAGATTTATAATTCTTCTGTTCTAGGTAGTCCAAGGAGAAGAACAGACAAGGATTTGCTTTAGCCAGTGTTTAAGTGATTCCCTTAATATTTTATGGGGTATCAATTTTCATAAAGACCGAAAAATGGGAATTTTGAAATGCCTTGGGTAATTTCAGGAAGCAACAAACTAAGACGTTCTGTAGACTTGATAAAATAGTTGTTGTAAAAAGGCAATTTAGCCACTTTTGCTAGATATGAAAGCCTGAATTCAAAATTTTAATGAATAGTTAGTATCCAGAGCTTTTTAGGACGTGAAGAAATGTCCATGTTGATTTTTGACATTTCACTGTTTCAATTAAAGATTGAATCACACCATTTTTACCAGCTTCTCTTTAACTTTCTTGTTTTTCCTTCTCTCTCATTCCTTCATTTTAAAAAGGGGGGATAGCAGAAATTCAGTATCTTGAAGAAAATTTAAGGCTTGGAATATTTTTTAAAATAGTTTTTTTTTTCTACTTAGGCTCTGAACTTCCTGAGGCCAGGGACCGTATCTGAAAATACCCACAGTGGCTAACACAAGGTAAATCTACAACACATGTGAACCCCTCCCTCCTTTGAGTCCCAGCACCTAATATAGTGCCTGATACATAGTTGGCACACAGCAAATACTGTTCGTGTGTTTGGACAGATACACAGAATATCCAAGCATTCACTATATTCTCTCCACCTGGTATTCCTCTTATAAAATATATTAAGAATGAATTCTTCTTAACAATGCATAACCAGTTTTTCTTTTACAAATAAGATTACCACATATTCAAACCAGTGGGATAACAAGGAAATGGTGTGTCAATGAGGGATTTATTTTTCAGGTCTGAATCATGAATGTGTGGGAAATCTCACAATGGGTTAAATTTTTAAACTGGAGTAGCAGATGTCTATAGATTTAAATGTTGATTGAATTTAGCTGCTTCTGCCATGAAACTATTAGCCCTCGGGGGTGGTCTCGCCTACATACTTTATTTTGGTTCTCCTGGAAGCTACAAAGCTATTTATTGTTAATGAGGGAATAAAGTGAGAAAACAGATTAGCAAATTTTAAAATGTTTAATCTCTGTTAAAGAGTAACAGTTATGTTATGCATTCAGCTCTCACTGCTTTGCAGCAAATATTTTGCTATTAACACAGCTTTGTTACCTTACATATCCTTTCTCTAAGATAAACATTTCATCAATCGTAATAATACTTTTTGATAAAATTCTGTACCAAGTGTATTTTTCCTTGCTTATTGCAGCTTAATAGTGTGCTTCTAATCTTAAAATGATAATTCCATGAAAAAAGTAGCTCCTGTGCTAAGATATCTGATCCATTGCCTCATCATTTAAAACTATTATCTAGTAAAAAACCTGTGAAGAACTATAAAATAAACTCAAGTTATTTTTAATTGATGTTCTTAAGTACAAATTTTGTAAAGAACATTACAAAGTTTAAAAGTTCCTAGCATATTCAAATACTCCTATCTGCTAAAAATGTTGCATTTTTAGCTTTATGGAAAGAATATTACCTCCCAAATTTTGGACTGATGCTTGTTATAACTCTAAGAAAAAAAAAGGAAATATATCTATGTAGAAAAAGTACGCAAAGTTCCTTTAGAAACCATGATGCTTTTGAAGTCAAATTAGATAAGAATTAAACAAACAAACATGAGTGATAAGGCAATTGTAGTAAATTTATTTTCAGCTTTCAGGCTATCTTCCTTTTGGTTTCCAATTGTTTCTATTTTACATATTGTGATTCATTGCGATCATCATAAAGCTTTCTTGGATACCTCCAGTCAAAATGATATCTTTTTCTAAACTCTTATGTGTCTTTGCTCATAACTCCCTTAAGAATTTAATCATTCTGCTTTATGGTTCAGCAGTTTGTATAGAATCAGTTTCCATTTTCTGAGTACATTATATTCCAGAGTTAATTTAAAAACATGGTTTTTATTTTTTTTGAAATACAAAGTACTTATTCCCATAGAACTAATACTAGAAATCATGTGTCTACTTTTTTTTAAGTTTGGTTGCTGTCTGATCTAGTGCCTACAGAAATATTTCAGATATACCTTCATTGATGAGATTGCTTCTTCAAAACAAATTAATTCTATTATAAGGGGCAAATTACATAGACTCTAAATCTAGATGTGTCTGGATTCTCTGCTACTTATAGTTATTTGATCTTAGGCAAATGATGCAAATATGTTTATCTGAAATTTCTCAACTTGGAAATGGAGGTAATTTCATACTACCTTCTTCCTGTGTATGTTGTGAAGATGAAATGTACTCACATATGAAAGTACTTCAGAGCAGTGCCTGACATATAGCAGGAGAGGTGTAGGTTAGTCTATAGTTTTTATCATTATTATTTCATTAAAACTTGGAGTATCAGGGGTTTAACTGGCCACATGTAAGCATGTTTAAAAGTGGAAATATGCAATACATTATAGAAGTTCACCTTCTAGAGACAGATAAGTACTTGAATCATAGAACACAGTCTCTCATGGTCTGAAAAAGCATAACCACCCCTTCCATAAAGTACAGATCAAATGCTTTTTTTTGTCTACCTGTATTTCCATGATAAGTAAAAATGAAAATAGAATTCTATAACCATATTCATCTCATCACAAAATGAAATGAAAATAAATGTAAGAATGGTTTTATTGATATTACTTATAGAGCCCTTGGGATGGGCCACACATAAAGCTACAGGCTCTACGTGCCATCCTTACAGCCTCCCACTGCAGACGGAGGACCTGATGGTCCAGGAGGCAACAGCCCCTCTCAGCTAATGAGCATTAGAGCAAGAATCTCAAATTCAACCTTTCTGACTTGTAAATCTTATCGTATTTCCACTCTACCGTATACAATGCCCTAATCAGGTCCAAAATTAGTTTTCAGATTAATATTTACACATTTCAATGTCTTTTTAGGGGTTGCTCTGCCACTTAACAAATATGCTTAGTTCTTTGCAATCCTGTCTTCTCCGTGTTGTCTGCAAAAATATCATAAGACATATAGTCAAACAATTGGGTATAGCCTAGTATAGTTTTTTCCCCCTTGTATCCTTTATTCAATGGATAATATTTGATCATTTTCCCCAAACTGTCTTCTCCATTTGCGTGAGGTCACCCACTCACTTAGCAGTGTTGCTTCAGTGCACTGCATTAGAAACTCTTTGTTCACTGGGTAGTGCATGACTGCTGCATCATGAGCCACGAATGCAGACATCTAACTCTAACATAGGACAAAATGTTTAATTTTTAATCTTGCCAAAGAAAAGGCATCTTTCTTATTTAGAGTATTCCTTATCTCCTCAGTATACTTAACCTTTGTTTTTGGTATGCATATTACATGCAAAGTACATTGCACACATAGTTTCATTTACTTTTCATAGTATACTTCTGAGATCTATACTTTAATTATCTCCATGTTAGGGTGAGGGACCTGAAAACTAGGGAAACTAAATATGTTGCCTAAATTTACACAACTGGTACTGGTATCAGCATCTGAACCCAGGAGGGACTTCAGGTATCACAATTGCCCCTGTTCTGAGATGATCCCTGACTGGTTTTAGTTGAGAGATCAAAAACCTCCTAACTACATGGCAAAAGCATAAGGCTTCCACTCCTCTGCCAGCTCCTTCTTAAGTGTCTAGATTGTAAACTTTTTGAAAGAACCGCCTGTGTCTTCCTACTCATCTTTGTGCTCCTCCCAAGGTCTAAAAGAGAGCCTTAACAGCATTGACAATTAACATATGGACGAATGAGATCACTGTAGGGTATCTTAGATACTGTTAATGATGAATATACTAATCTATAATTAAAGGCTCAAACATTTTGCCTTTGGCCTATTAACTAAGTTTACTTAATTTGGTTAAGTGAGATGTCTCTTTCATTTATTGTCATTGTCACTTTTCATAATTGGATCAAGCTAACACTAGCCAGAAACTGCTAAAATATCTGAATTTGGAAATTTAAAAATATGTGGGGTGAACATAATATTATTGTTTGTTTCAGAGCCTAGTGTTTTGCTTATTTTGCAAAGTGCAATTTAGTTTCTTGTGTATGATGACATTTAATTCTATGCTGTGCGTTATCACGTTTTAATACAAGGACTGATGCCAATGCCTGTAAATAGTTCACATTAAATGTAAACTTCTAGAATTTTGGTCAGTGTTTGGAATTTCATCAATGAAGAAAGTCTGAAATACTAAGTTTTCTTTTCTGATTTTAAACATTTTTATAAAGTTTTGACTAGCACTATTTTGGAGAAATAAACCAGATTTGCTTACTAAGGTACCCTGATTTCAGTTATTTTAAATAAATAACAGTACACCTAGAAGAGACATATTCAGGTCTGTACTAGAGATTTTTGGTTACAGTATTAATTTGACAATTCCAGGAAAATAATAAGTTAATCTAATTTAAGGGAGGTTAATTGTCCGTGCAGACTGTATGACTAGAAGAAAACGCAGTACGATGTTCTCTGAATATTTCTACTTGAGTGAATCATGCATGATTTTTCATTCAGGAGTAATAACCTGAATGAAACTTTCATATTATGTACATAGCATTTAAAACACTTATTAAAATTATCTACTACCAAGTGTAAGAA
>PVKM010034692.1:0-15467 GCA_004027735.1 Carollia perspicillata
AAGAAAAGAAAAGAAAAGAAAAGAAAAAAAGAAGGAAAGAAAGAAAGAAAACATTGAGAAAGAATAGGGAAATAATAATCAGGGCTGACATTTATTGAGCACTAATTATTGTGCCAAACAATATTCTGAAAGCATTTTAATGCTTTCTAATCCTCACCACCATATAGAGTATTATCTGCATTTTACAGATTGAAAAAGTGAGGCATAGAGAGGTTGAGCACCTTGCCCCAGGCCACACAGCTGGTGAGTGGCTGAACCAGGATTCAAACCCAGGCAGTCTGGTTCTAGATCCCACACTCACCAACCACCTGACTCTAGTGCTATGTTAGAAATTTAGAAGGAGACTAACGTGACAAACTCCAAAAGAGATGGACAAGGCAGCAAATGCTGTGGATATACCGTGCAAAGTGAGGTAAGAACTGAGAAGGGCCCACTGGAGCCTCAGTTTGAGAGGCTTGGTGCCTCCGTTGGCCACAACCGCGTTGGTGTAAGGATCGGCCTGATGAAGGTGGGCAGTGCAGCAACCAGGAGGTTAGCAGTAGAGATAATCACGTTAAACAGTAAACGCTGTAAGAGTTAAGGAAAAGGCAGCCTGGTAGCTGAAGTCACCAGAACAGACTTCACTCAAAACAGGGATCATGAGCTGTGTCTTTAAGGAAGGAACGAAGCAAGAACTAGTGTCTGAATGGTCTCCTGGTGAAAATCCAGTCGAAATTGTTTTGTTATTGTGAAAGAAATCCAGCTATATCCCTGCCCTCCTGTGATCTGAACAAATGTGACCTACATACAATAACACCACAAATTTTTATCATGTATAAAACAAAAACTTGTGAGATTCAGCATTTGGGATTAAAACAAAAGAAAAGATTAAAACGAAAAATTTCTATAAAATAAATATTAAAACACTGTAATGAATTACCAAAAAAACTTCAACAAATTACTTATATAAAATAGTGTCCTGAATATTAATATGGGCACCTTGAAGTATAAGATAATGCCTTCTAGAAGTTTAGAGACAAGTCCAAACACATGAACAGTTTAGCAACAATTCAAGAGCTTAAATAGCAGTTTGATAACAATATACAATCCTTAGAGCTTACGAAGTACTGCAGTGAAGTCAAAAAGAATGAGGACTCGCAAGGGGCCAGTGTCTTTGGAAATTAGGAAGTTACATGTGAACATAGATAGATTACATGTTAACACAGATTTGCAATAACATAGATAGACCTAGTGGGTATCGGGTTAAGTGAAATAAGCCAGATAGAGAAAGACAAATACCATATGACTTCACTTTTATGTGGAACATAAAGAACAAAATAAACGAACAAATGAAACAGACACATAGAGGCAGAGAACAAACTGACGGATGCCAGATGGGACTGGGTTTGGGAGTCTGAGGGAAAGAGGGGAAGGGATGAGGAAGTGCACACTGGTAGTCACCACACGGTCACAGGGCTGTGAAGTGCAGCACAGGGAACGTAGTCGATAACATTGTATTAACTTTGTATGGTGCCAGGGGCATCACTTGGTAAATTATCTAGTTGCTAATCACTATGCTATATGCCTGAAAGTAATATAAAATAATATTGAGTGTCAAAAAATAAACCAAGGGCCCTGGACAGGTGGTTCAGGTGGTTGGAGCGTCATCCTGTACACCAAAAGTTTGCACCTGATCAGGGCACACACCTAGGTTGTAGTTTTGATCCCCGGTTCAATGTTTCTCTCCCTTTCTCTCTCTGTTTCTCTCTGTTTCTCTCTCTCTGTCTCTCTAAATCAATCAATCAACATACCCTCGAATGAGGATTTAAATACATACATACATACATACATACATACACAGGTACGTACATACATACATAAATAGAATGGAATTTCTTTCTTAAAAAATGAAAGGGCTTCTGTTTTGTCCACCTGTTTTTCTGTTGGTGGGGCCTGTGCATGCTCAGAGGCTGGGGGAAGAAACCAGGTGTCAGGTGCTGGGGAGAACAGATCCTTGGTGCTCAGCGCCCAGGGGGTTCAGGGTACCACAACAGAGGTAGTCCTGAACACTGAAAAAATGTCCCGTGTCCTTCTTTGAAGTTTTGGACAGAAATTTTAACTTTGCTTTTGATGGCTTAGGTGTGCCTTTTCCTCCAAGAGAGAGGCTGGCTGGCCTCCAAACGTCTCCTCCGGAAAGGGGGTTCCTCACGGGTTAGTGTCCACATTCTAGGAAGTCATACCAATTAACTACAAAATACTGTCTTTGGTGTAATCCCCCAGGAAACTATCATATGAAGTTTTTTATATCATTAGAATTCTTATATATTTTAATTTAAATTAGAATTCAATAATCCAACTCATACTTCATAATATATCTTACTATTCATTTTCAATAAAAATTAAAATAGAATACTAGTCTTAATTCAATATTTCGAAAACATTGTCAAAAATATTTTAATATCTAAATCTGCACAGATTCCATTGGAGTGAATGGTTTCATTTTATGGCACATAAGTTCCTTGTTGATACTCCTCACCAAGAGAAACCAAAGAATGAGGCTCTGTCTTTCTAGGCAACATGAACTTGGACAAGTGGGTGACTCTGAAGGTTGGATGTGCTCCAAAAAATGCAATACCTGTTGCGAGGCAGGTAGAACTTGGGCCTTTTCCATCTTTGCAGTGTTTATTCAAGTCCTCAGGAAAACTAAAAATCCCCTTCTCAGGTCACGCTTTCTATGGCTTTTGTGTAACAATGTTTCCTAAAGCAAAACTGAGCTCAAGATTTTGAAAAAAAATGCACTATTAACAAAGGAACTAGGAACTAAATGCAACACTTTGCAGAACTTTAGGCCATAAATGCCAAACCAAAGCAGACCTTCACCTGTCGTAAACTGAACTACTCTGCCTGCCTTGGAAAAGAAATGCGATCTGAAAAACTAGCATTAGCAGCAACAGAATATGCAGGTGTCCACATGCCTGCTATGGTCTGAGTGTTTGTGTCCGCCTCCGAAATTCATATGTTGAAACACTAATCCTCAAGGTTAGGAGGTAGGGCCTTTGAGAGGTGTTTAGGTAATGAGGGTGGAACCCCCATGAACGGCAACAGTATCTTGATAAAAACACCCCAAAGAGCTCTCTCACCCCTAGCGCTATGTGGATTGGAAGAAGCTTGAAACCCGGAAGAGGGCCCTTGCCTGACCATGCTGGCACCTGACCTTGGACTTCCAGCCTCCAGAACTATGAGAATTTCTGTTGTTTATAAGCCACCCTGTCTGTGGTATTTTGTTATGCAGCCCAAACAGACGAGGACAATGCCAAATACATCAATTCTTCTCATCACCTTAGGACCCATCGACAGGACTAACGTTAGTTCACGTCAAACCCACTGCCAACACACACACATACACGCACACACACAGATGAATAACAAACATTCACCTCTCTCATCTCCCACCTCTTTCTGCTCCTATTCTCTACTAGGTGAGAGCTAACTACCGGAGTGATACAATCCAGGTTAAAGTCACAATGGGTAGTGATGGGCATGAAGTCTTAATCTTCGCCATCAACAGACCGTGATTCAAAACACTGACTGATGGGAACACAGAAGGAAAGCAGGGCACACTGTTTAGGGCAAGCAGGTCTGTTAGCCAAATTACAGAAAATACACAGTTCCCTGAGTGTATTCATGTGGGCATGCATGTGTGCATGTGTGTGTGCCTGAGTAAATCACAGACCTGTCTCAATGTGTGATCTATAAATATAGATTATATGTTGGTGGTAAAAATCCTCATTTTAGGTAACAGTTCACTTAGCATTTAGTAAAACACCGATACTTCTCAGGTGGAGAATGTGCCCAGAAAACTCAATTACAACAATTGAGTGATTTACTGAACAGCCAATCAAACAGTCAGTGCCATGGAACAAACAAATATTAGAGCCTAGAGAGCTCTGTGTGCTGGTGGAGAACATGGGGAAGGCACCAACCTGCTGGAGTGGGCAGGGTAAATCTGTCAGGTGAGTTGACAAGAACACGTTAACAAAATTTTTAAATGAACTTCCTTCTTGTCGATATGTTAGATTAAGTAACTTGAAGGCCCAACTGCTCAAAGTATTAGCTAGATCTTAAGTAATTTAAGAATTACTTTAAGTAGCTCTGGCTGGTAAAGCTCAGTGGATTGGGTGCAGGCCTGAGAACCAAAGGGTCGCTGGTTTGATTCCCAGTCAGGGCACATGCCTGGGTTGTGGGCCGGGTCCCCAGTAGGGGATGTGCGAGACACAACCACACATTGATGTTTCTCTCCCTCTCTCCTTTCCTTCCCCTCTCTCTAAAAATAAATTTTTTTAAAAGAATTACTTTAAAATATGTAGTTGAACTCTCCCTTGGAAAGGGAGCTTTCCAAGAGTCACAAAATCAAGACTCACCAAGACACAGAGTTATAACCTACTGAGAATCTTTGCCCTGAAGAGTTTTGGTGGTT
Source organism: Carollia perspicillata (assembly GCA_004027735.1). Lineage (NCBI taxonomy): Eukaryota > Metazoa > Chordata > Mammalia > Chiroptera > Phyllostomidae > Carollia > Carollia perspicillata. Next base: position 4,457 of record PVKM010034692.1, read on the forward strand.
TCAGCCCATAAAATTGGGTTTAATGGTCACTGAGGGCAAGAAACAAAGTCATGGATCCTTGCGTGGTGGGGAGCTAAACGGAATCCACGGCATATGGTGACACCCCAAAGGGCTGTACCTTTAGTCCAATAATAGAAAAATATGATGGCCAGGAAGAGACACGGAACTTTTCGTCTCAGCCTAGCCTTTAATGATGGGGGCAAAATGTTCCCTGGAAATCTTCAACCAAAAAATTAATACACAAAATAGTCCCAGACTGGTAATGATGCATTTGGAGTTAACTCAGAATTACCAGACTCCCATAGTGTAAGTTTCACTGGTCATAGACTCATAAGTCAAAATTATAAAACACTCAACAAAACTATCCATCACGAGAAAAACAGTCCACATAGAGAATTAGACCCCCAGAACTCCAAATGATAGACTCGCCAAATATTCTGTAATGTAAGTATGCTTAAATAAAGATGTTAAAAAATAACTGAAAACATAAGAAAGGATCAGAAGACTATCTTAAAAGACCAAGCCACCTTGACAAAGAGCCAAACTGAACCTTTGATGATAAAAGGTATGGTGCTTGGAACTTCACTGGACAGGTTAAATGGCAAAGAAAGAAAATGAGACAATCTGTGAATCTTGGCTCAAATCCCTATGAGCTCTATGACCTTGGGCTACCTCACCTGTCTCACAATACCTGTTGTGAGGACCAAATGGAATCCAGTAGGCACACACCTAGAGCGTGCTGACACTCAGCATCGAATTCTAAGACCCCCCTCCCACCATTTTCCCAATGACCATCCCTACATCTTTGATTTATTTTATAATCTAACAATCAGTTATATAGCTTAGCACTTTCTGATCATCGTTTCAATGTGTTTATCTAATCTCTCCAGCAAAATTATTCTTCTTGCATCTTTCGTGGTGCTCCCAGCATACCGAAATTTAATTAGGAAACTAAGCCCAATCAGCATATTTTTCCACTAAGACCGGAGGGCAAAAGTGACTGTTCTGAAAACACTGCATATTCATTCAACAATATCTGAGCATCTACTGGGCACCAAGATACCATGTGCTGAGGAGAGTCAATGGTCCCCAACTCATGATGGTTTGACCTAACCATTTTCCAAGATAACGATGGACAAAATTATACACATTTAGCAGAAACCATATGTCAGATTTTGAATTTTGATCTTTTCCTGGGCTAGCGATATAATGTAAGTGTTCTGAGCATGTTTAGGGTAGGCTAGGCATAGTAAGTATATTTTTGATGGTGATATTTCCAGCTAATGATGTGTTTATTGGTATGTAACCCCATGGTAAGTGGAGGAGCACCTGTACAATTAAACAAAAGAAACTAAAATCCCAGCCCTTCTGAAACTTACAGTACAATTTATTTAGACAAATAAAGAACATTTTATAGTACACTTGAAAGTGATATGTGCTATTTAGAAAAATGAAACAAAGGAGGAAAGAGTGGCAGAAGTAAGTGGCGTGGTCCAATTTTAAACACAGCGGTCAGGGAAGACCTGGGTGTAACACCTGAACCAAGACCAAAGATACACGAGAGAGAGCCGGGCCAGTGTCTGGGCCGTGGGTCTCAGGCAGAGAAGCAGAGAGCGGGAGGTCCTGAAGCGAGGCGAGAACACGTGTGGGCATGATCGAGCAGCAGCAAGGAGGCAGAATGAGTGAAAAGGAGAGGAGTAGAAGATGAGGACAGAGGGAAACAAGGAGGGCCTGATCATATGATGCCGTCCAGGTCATCATGTGCTCCTTGGTTTCTCTTTTTGGTACGAAGACTTGTTCGAGGGTCCTGAGCTGACGAGTAACGTGATCTGACATACGGGCGGGGTCTGTCCAGAAAGTATCCAGCCATGTAATATGAAAAAGAGACATTTATTGAAGAAGACACAAGATACAAGAAACATTGTATATAGGGCAGTGATGCCTCCATCCCCTTCAAAGTAGGCCCCTTAGGACCTCACACAGTTCTCCCAATCGCCATTAGCTGCCCCATCGTATTTTCCTGAATCTCATCAATGGTCTGATCTCTTCCTTTTCAAAGGTGATTCTAGTTTTGGGAAAAGCCAGAAGTCACAGGGCATCAAATCTGGGCTGTAGGGGGGCTGAGTCACCTGGGTGATCTGATGTTCCTCAAAAATCTCTGCACGAGACATGATGTGTGAGTGGGTGTGTTGTTGTGATGAAACTGCTCATCACCAGCTGCCCATAGCTGTGGCCTTCTGAATCATCTGAATAGTCTCCACAGAGGAATGTTCAAGCTTAATGCAAAATCTGATGCAGATTCATTGCTCAACTCAGTCATTTTGAATGCAACAGCCACACAGTACACATGCTCACTCAACAGTGTCTACCATCCCACTGACTAGTACAGTGAAGTCGTCATTATTCACACATGCACATTCCAGTCCACTCTCTTGGCTGACAGATTACATCAATGTTGTGCAACCATTATCATTATATTAATAATGGCTGGACTTTTTCTAGACAGACCTCGTATATACTCACAGTATCATTCCAACTACAATGGAACTACTACTAGGCTGACTGACAGGGGCCAGGGGCAGTGCGGGGCCCTTGTTTGAAGCCACTACAATAGTCCAAGCAATAGGTCATAGTGGGCAAGAGCAGAGTGGTGGCAAGTCAGAGGTATGAGCAGTAACTGGATTCTGAACATATTCAGAAGGTACAGTCAGTAGGATTTCTTGACAAACTGGAAACAGAATATGAAAGAACTGTCATGTAGGCACTGAGATACCAAGTCTGTGGTTTGTTCTGTCTACCAGCTTCTTTTAGAGATGGCTCCCTGCCCTCAAGAAAGTGGAAATGTAAGAAAGGAAAGAGTAAGACCTTTCTGCCTGTGGCACAATAGTAGACTGGCACAACAGGGGCACCTTACTCTAACACTTGGAAAGCCATCAACATATAAATGAGAAGGGTACATCTTAGATGTGGTTTTAGACACAAAACATGCCATCATGTTGATTGTGTAGGTTCCGGCTATGGTCGAATGCATAATAACAACACAAGAAAATGAAACCACATCAACTATTTTGTGATAAAAACCACCCACACACTCCTCCCTCTTATAGTTCCATTCTCCAGGTAGAATTTGGTCTACAGGGCCATTTTCCTTGGAAATAATGATTATTTTCCAAAGGAAAATGAGTTCGGGTTTTCTAATGGTCAAAGAAGAGAACCAGCCTAAGAATTGGGCAGCCCAAGTGACCCGTGCCTCCCACCCACAGGCCCCACCCTGCCTCTGCCCCAGTACTTGGTCTCTCAGTGTGTAAATTCTGCAGCAGGGAAAACATATTTTCCACTGCCTACACACAGGGCTTTTGTGAGGGTTAATGAATTAATGTGTATAAAACACTATGAGCTACTTAAATAAAGGGACAATGAAACTCTATTTGTGAGTTTTTGAGATCCAGACAGAGCAATCTCTTCTCTTACAAACCCCACTGAAAATCAGACTATATATCAGAAGTCATTCTGGGTGGCCCAAAGACACAAAGTGAGACGATTTGTGAATGCCTGTCACCAGGTACAATTCCAATGTCAGAATATCTAGAAATGATCACTCAAGATAAAAATGCAATATTAAATAGGTTAAAAAAATCATTCAAAGCCAATGAAGAACTGTAGCTCTAGCAAAGCTCCACTTGGGGATTAAATGTGTTGACCTGTGAACAACAGCAAGGCCAAACTCCTAGCTGTTGCTAGAAGCATGACAAGACCCCACGAGAAAAGATGGACTTTTTCTACGAGCCAGAGAATCAAGAGCCATCCATGAAAAGAGCTTTGTTGAAGGCGTTTTCCCTTAGTTTCTAAATGCTGGGCAACTCCATTCAAATGGGCACAATTAACATAGAAGTGAATAGGCCATTGTATAGATTCTCTTCATAATCCAAATAGATGATTTTCCCTGCCCACTGTGATTTTACATCAGTATTCAAACAACCTTTTACTTTGCCCCATTCCTGGCTCAGAACGTACCCACGACCAGAGGAACACACCATCGGGAGGTGTGATCTTTACCAACAAAGCAAGGACGTGCTCCAATTACGGCAAACGTCAGGTTTTCGCATGCCTCAGCTTTTCGTTTCAGAAAAAGAAAAAAAAAATGGTGGCTGGAAAAGTATCAGACACATAGAGTACAAACAAGCTACAAGCAAAAAATGACTGATTAACCTGAATCTGGACCAAAAAATGTTGATGAGTTCATCCCCACCCTGTTTCCCAAGCAGGCCAGCATAACCACCCGACTGTGGACACCTGAGGCAAGGAAAGTCTGACGTGACTTGCCCAGGGTCAGCGAGTTCTAATCCCTAATGACTCATGGTAAATTCCAGATTTTCAGTTCTGTGTTTACTGCACACCGACACTAATCTCCCAGCTGGTCTCCCTACTTTCGGCCCCAGCTCTTTCCAGCCCAAGGAGCCCATGACCAAAGATTCAAGTTTTTTAGAACACTGCTCTGGGGGTGTAGCCCCCTACTCTCAACCCCTGCCTAGAGAGGAAAGGCTACATTTCTGTACCCACCATCCAAGGCTGCTCTGCGAAAGCCCCTCCCACTGCCTCATACAACACTTCCTTTCTTCTCTAGAACAGACATTTGCAGATTCTGGTTGTCTGGCCTCCTTCCTTTTTATCTTCCTTTTGCACCTGGATCTTCTCCCCTGGGGAACCACCTCCCCCACCCGTTTGACAAGAAGTAGAATCCCATTGTCCTTACGGAAGCCAAAGGGAATTCATTGTCCCTCTCCCTGCCCCACTGCAGTTGGGAAGGGGCATGGCTAGGGTGCTTACTCAGGGGTCCATTCTTAAGTAATTAATGACATGGGGGCAGTTAGGGTCATATTTAGGCAACAAAGTCTGTTTTTGTTATTGGCACTCAAGACCTAGGGCTGAGACACTCTCCGCTTATTTCCTACAACTCCCATTTACAAACCGACCATTCTACCCAGAGTGGCCTATTCAGGACCCTCCCAGCCCAAACGTGGCACGTACACGCTCACCTTGTGCCATCTTCCTGGAAGTAAGCACAGGGCAGTAACACCGCACCCAGTCCTGGAGCTGGGCATGCAGAGTCTTGAAGGCATGCATACGAGTTAATTAAAGGAAAGGGAAGGACAGAGAGATGCATTCCAGCACAAGCACTGAGGACACAGAACAGAAACTACGTGAAGGATTTGAAGCTCCTACCCTAGAGCTGTAAGCAAGACAGTAAGGGGGCCTAGAGACAGGGCTGCACTCACTCGGCACCTTATGACTTGAGTCTCTCTCCTGAAGGTGAAAGTGGGGCTTAGAAGAAATACAAGTATAAGTCCCCCAAACCCAGAAAGAGATCAAAATTCTATATGTTTCCTAAATAGCTTTTTGACATTCCTAACATTTACTCTTAACATACACACTCACCTTCATAAAATGCAGCGTAATATTAAACCAAGACACCTGCTTTAGTTAAATTCATTCCAAAATAATTTAGTTTTGTCTATATAAACACCTGAAAAACAACCCTATAGCATTCGTGAGCAAAGGAGGAAATAAAAGTAGCGGCAACGTGTCCGGATGCTGGAAAACACCAAGGCCGTAAAGAGGTGTGCACGCCTGGGTGCCGGCCCCCAATCTGCGGCTGACTGGATGTGCGACATGGGCAAGACAGTTAACCTCTATGAACCTGAATTTCTGCATCTGTAAAGTGTAGCTGCAAGACTGTCAGGGTGACAGACTCAAATGTACGTAAAGAACCTGATATACATCAGCTACACACTGTCACCATCCTTTTCTTTCCTAGAAACAGTTGCCGAAACAAAGACCTGAGTGTCTGCAAGACATGTCCCTTGCACCCTGACATACCACCGGAAAACCAGAGGGACAAGGGCGAGATCAGCCCTTTCCTAACCATGTGACTGTGAGAGGTCACCCTCCCCTTGGGAGCTCCAGTGTCCTATCTGGAAAATGGGGACAGCGACCACTGCCCACTCCTGGACATACAGACATTCAAGGAGACCTGTGGAAATTTTTAAGGATACCAGATATATAAGGAATTATTACTACCAAGTACTTGTGTACTTATACGTGACCTTCTCAGAGAGATTTCTGACACCACCTTTGAATTTCCAGTTCAACCACTTTCCTCATGCCACTCACAAACCTACAGACTCTTTATGGCTTATTATGCCTCTTTGGAATTGTTTGCCTTACAACTCTCCTTATTGGGGCCCCACCCTGCCTGGCTAATTCTGTTTCCTTCTGCTCCTCCAGATTTGCACACTGTCCCTCTTACCGTCCACACACAGTCTCGCTCCTGCACTTTTACTTACACTGGCTCTTCTGCCTAAAGCACCCCTGCCTCTCCCCCTCTATCCCCCTGAACGGTGTATAAGGACTAAACCCTGAATCCCAATTCATCGTCCCTGCTCCATTACCCCTCTGATGACTCCAGCAATAAGGATTCTCTCCCCTAGTTCTGAACTCCTAACCAGACTTCCAGTTCATACGATTTTTACTAAATTCTAACTTGTCTTCTCTGCTAGTTTTAGCTCTTCGACTAGATAATTAGTTTCTTGAGAGAAAAGTTCATACCTTTTCTATACCCATTGCCCATTTCCTAAAACTTCAGAATAGTCAGTGTAACGAAGAAGCATGGGCTGGGGCTTCTCAAACCTCTCTGTGCACCAAAGCTTCTCTCCTCAGGTCACTGCCATCAGCCTTTCACAGGCACCTGTCCTGTGTGGATGTCAAAGGAACTGATGTGAGCAGGGCAAGTTCCCAGGTTTTACAGGCTCAAGAGCCAGCAGGTCAATGACAATGGAGCAAGGGAAGCTGGGTCCCGGGGTGGTCGGAGCACCTGATCCCAACACAGACCGGTTTGTTCCCCTCCCCTCCCCCGCACCAACAGACCCTGCCTCAGGTTTATTTGGACAAATAGCACAGAAGGACACCAGCCCCATGCTGACGGCAGCCCAGGGGTCACACCAGTTCATCCGTCCCCACCTGGGCAGTCAGAGGCCTCCACTCTGGGGCCTTCGTGGGGGCCTGGGCACCTCTGGGAGACAGAGCTGGAGCCTGAGCCGGAACTGGAGCCGCAGTCACAGCCTGGGGCTTGGTCCGAGCCCTGGCCTTGGACTTTGGCCAGCAGAGCCTGAGACCCTTGGCGAGCAGGCACGGCACATTTCTCATGCCTGGGGTGAGTGAAGTGGGCAAGTCGACTGTGCTCACAGCTGCAGCTCTCTGGGATCTAGGGCTCGACTTCTTGGGCTTTGTGAGGGCCTCGATAGCCTCGGCACACACACTCATGGCCTTGGCATTGTTGGCCCTCACCTTCTTCAGGTCATTCCTGCTGTGCTTCTTGGAAAAGAGTGTGTTCCTCAGGAAATTGGGGTCTACCCACTTAAGAGACCTGTATCTTTATGACGAGGGTTTCTTGACACTGTTTCTGTGCCACTTGGGGGCCTGGGTGTGCACAGCACAGAGCTTGGACTTGGGCATATCTGCACCACCCCTGCCTCACAGCTGCCCTGTCCTCCCTGTCACTGTGCCCTGCCGCCGTGTGGGAGTCACAGATGGCTTCGGATGCCGCACAGCCAGTCCTCACTGACAACTCAGACTTCCCGCTTAAAACCATAGCACAAACATAAAATTGCTTCTTCCCTTGTAGAAACTGAGCCATAGATATAAACAAAGATGCGCTTCACACATTGCGATGAGCAAAATGTTGGAAATAACCCAAAAGTCCCACCCTGAGAGTAGTACAATAATAGAGAATTTTATGCAGTCACTAAAAATGATGATTTCTGAAGAATATTTAATAACATAAACATTCACAGTCTACAAAGAGAGAAAGAAAGAAAGTCTGTGTATATGCTCTGTGATCTCGATTGTCGCTATGTGTAACAAACTGTTGCTGGTGCAGGTCCACTGGACACCAGCTCCTGTCTGCTAGCATTCACGGAGCGACAGCCATGAGGAAAGCCTGGCTGAGACCTTCAACACCCCCAGCTGCCCGCGAATAACAACCTACGTGAAATGATGTGCATGCTTTCAAGACAAAAAGCCTTCCCGTTCAATGGCTTTGCCTCTCTTCCTACTAGATGGAAAACTGGAGTTTCCTCTTACCATATGTTAACCATGTGTTCTGCACAATAATACACAAAGTGTTATTTTTTCCTGTCTTATGGATGAGAAAACAGACTGAGGGTCCATGGTCATCAGCTAAAAAAATAAAAACTGGTAGAGCTGGGAATTAAACCCACCTCTGTATCATTCAGATCCAGACCGTAAGGCCCAGAGCATCGTCCGTGTCCTTCCCAGGCCCAAACCCAGCGGACTGACCGAGCCCCAGTGTCTGTGAGCAGGCCAGGGCTGAGCTCCCAGGAAATCTTGCCCCATTCAAGCTCTCATCTCAAGTCTCCTAAACATATGAGAACTGTCTTGAGTATTTGTCTTGCAAAAGTATTTAAATCTCCCTGAGTTGTAGAGTTTCTGAGTGTCTATTGACTCATCAGTGCACGGATTATTAAGTAACCTTGACACAGACAAGGTTTTCATTTGGGTAGATTAGAACCCTACATACAAGTATATAGGTAGTTTTGATCTCAGGTTATGAATGGGACAGATTCAAAGGTTCATATGTGCACTGTATGCAGCTCCAGCACAATGCCACACACCATGGGGGCTAGATAGCCAGACCAGCGCACAAGACCCCTTTTATCTCAAACACCGACCTGTGGGTGTTGCCCGAGGCATCATATTTACCCATGTTTTCATAAGACAATCAGAGTTCCCATCTAGAATTCCCAAAACCTACTTCATCCTGCTACCACCCTGGCGGTGATTAGATACTTCTCCCTTCTGCAATCCACAGAAGTTGCGAGAGCCCAAGCCATGTGAGAAACCAGGCCTGTGGGAGGGCGAGGGGAGGGCAGGGGGGACTCTGAGAGTCCCACCTAGGTAGTCTGTGACACCCCTCTTTACTGCAGAGGGACTCAGGAGCTCACACACAGTCTCCGTCGCTGCCACCACCCACTGTGTTGGCCCTTCCTTCACCTGCACTCCTTGGGCAGCCAAGGAACAGACTTCTATCCCAGCTTCTCCATGACCCTGCGGTCATTTCTGAAGCAAGCATGCATTCCCTTCTTATATTTTCAGGCACTTTCTCTACTGGTAACAAATAGAAACACGTAATAGAAATAACAAAGAATTGGTTACAAAGCTCTAAAAAGTGGCAGTAAAACAGTGTAACTAAATAGAATTCACTTGGAATGAAAAAGCAGGTTCAAGTGCACAGTCCTTGCTTTATTTTATTCACCAGAAGCATGCCCTCCAGCAGGTAATTTCATGTCTCTGAGCTCCAGTTTCCTGATCAATGAAACAAGAGGGCTGAACTACCTGATGGTTACAGCTCCTTCCTCATGAAGGTCACACGAAAGCTTCCCCAGTACTCAGGATGTGAGTGCGATACTTCTGGCTCCTCCTTGCTCTAGCCACAAGTCATCTTTGTTCCAAAAACCTCATCCAAATCCCCCTCAACTTCTTCTGTTCCAGATCAGGTGTTCCTGGGCCCCTCTCACCCCATCCTCTCCACCCAACCCCACCACCACCAAAAACATATCAAACGGGGGGGGGGGGGGCGGGAAGCTACATAAGTGACATTTAGGAGGCAGGACCATATCATGGTTAAAGGCCTTTGATTTATATTCAAATATGGGTGTCAACCCAGTTTTGTAAAGTCTAAGCTTCTGACTCGAGGCAAATCACTTAGTCTAAGCCTGTTTCCTCATTTACAACATGAGTGTCATAATAACACCTATTCCATAAGGTTGTTGTAAAACAAAATGAGTAACACGCAAAGCCCTGAGCCAGAGTTTGGCACACGCATGCACTGTAATGTCATTACGGGGATGGTGGCAGAAACGGCTGCTGCCATAAATGTTATTTTCCTGAAAGATGCCACTGCCTTATTGAAATGAGATTCTCCCCCAAAGAATGACCAGCCTAGAAAACTCACCAAGAGCCACTCACAGGGTGGGGAGGAGATGCTTCTGTGCGCAGGGGTGAAGTGGTTGAGAGATGGGGTCAAGGGTGAGGGATGCTATTAGTGAAAAGTGGAGGAAGACACCCAGTGCTGTGCAGGTACCCTTCCTCTCACTGCCCTCCATTCTGGAGGGAGAAGGGCATGACATCTCAAGGGCCAGCCCAGGACAGGCATTCCCGCAGCCACCTGACTCTGAGAGACGCAAGGCAGGCTTGTGTGAAGAAGGAACAGCCTGTACCATCCAGAATTTAACTTGTTTATGGAACAGTCTGTCCACCATTTCATTTAACGAGAAGCTGCATACATGTTTCATTTATTTCTAGGAATTATAAATAAGTTTTGCTGACCTTTTCACATGTAAAACATTATCCTCAGCCTCTGTCTTCCTGTTGCAAACATTATGTACAATATTTCCCGGAAATAGCATATTTCCCCCAGGACTGAACAGGAGCTCTCAGTGGAAGGGGTCTGTGCAGACAGCCCCATCCTGCTCCCGCACGGTGCAGAGGCGCCCTTGGCAGAAGATTCACTACTTCAAAGAGAATTAGTTCTCTGGTCACTGGACACATTTTCCAAAACATGATTCATTAAAGCAGAGAAACTGCCACTGTATCAGAATGTGGATGTCAATCAAAGGCATCTCTGGATGTGAGTTCACAGCAAATGTATATTTAAAAAAACAAGGTAAAATCATCCCAAGAACAATATGATTTGTGATGCACAGGGAAGAGGGTCATCTACATCAGTGAAAAGAATCGAAAGCACTCATCTAAGAATGATGAAATGACAGCTAAGGGATTAAATGAAATCCCCATTCATTTTATTCATTTACTTAGCAGATCAGGCGATTACAATTTGCCAAATACTAGACTAAGACTAGACTGGAGAAAAGAAAACTCTTCACCTTAAAATGCTCAATCCAGTGGGAACAGATAATTATACGCACCCTGCGTC